>VWZE01015521.1:0-17120 GCA_013396675.1 Eubucco bourcierii
CTGGGCAACCTGTGCCAGTGTCTCAATACCCTCACTGGACTGAACTTCCTCCTAACATCCTATTTACATCTCCCCACTTCTAGTTTTGTTCCATTCCTCCCAGTCCTATCACTACCTGACACCCTAAAAAGTTCCTCCCCAGCTTTCTTGTAGTCCCCTTCAGATACTGAAAGGCCACAAGAAGGTCACCTTGGAGTCTTCTCTCCAGAGTGAACAGTCCCAACTCCCTCAGTCTCTCCTCACAGCAGAGCAGCCCCAGCCCTTTGATCATCCTCGTGGCCCTTCTCTGGACACCTTCCAGCACCTCCATAGCCCTCTTGTAACAGGGACTCGAGAACTCCAGGTAGAGTCTCACCAGTGTGGAGTAGAGGGACAGGATCACTTCCCTCAACCTTCTGCCCACAGTTCTCTGGACGCAGCTCAGGATCTGCTTGGCTCTCTGGGATGCAAGAGCACACAGAGCTCATACTGAGCTTTTATGTCCACCCAGTCTTGTCTTTTGTGTAGTTTGAGTGCTCCTAGGTCCCCCTTAAGACAGCCACAGGGACCTGGGCCCATCCCAGGTGGACAGACCTGGTTGTCCCAGGATATTTACTCTGCTTTCTGGTATCAAAGCTTATAGGGCAGTGCCTGGCTGATCTCTTTGCCCTTCTACTCCTTGCCTTTTCTCCCTTCACTTCTTTGTCTTGGGAACAGTGTGTCCCTTCTTATCTTATGGCTTGTGGTTAGATGGTTACTAGCTGGTAGGAAGTTGTGAGCTGCTGTTGTAGTTTGAGTGCTCCTATGTACCCCTTAAAAAAAAAACCAGAGGAGACCATAGGGACAGACACCCATCAAAGTCCCCCCTTAAACCATATCTTCAAGTATCACATCCAAACAACTTTTAAACATATCCAGAGTTGGTGACTCCACCAAGTCTGATTCTACATCTGTGGGAGTGGTAGTTTGAGTGCTTCGAGGTCACCCTCAACAAAACCATAGGAACAGAGACCCATCCCAGGGGGATGGAACTGCTCCTCCCAGGATATTGTAATGTTGTTATTCTATTCCTTTTCTGTTGTCACAGTTTAAAAGACAGTGCCTGACTGATCTCTGCCTTCTTCTCTTCCCTGCCTTCCTTGCTTCCATCTCTGCTTTACAGTGAAGGTGATGAGACACTGGCACAGGTTGCCCAGGGAGGTTGTGGCTGCTCCCTCCCTGGAGGTGTTCAAGACCAGGCTGGAGGAGGCCTTGAGTGACCTGTGCTAGTGGGAGGTGTCCCTGCCTATGGCAGGGGTTTGGAACTGGATGATCCTTGAGGTCCCCTCCAACCTTACCATTCTATGATTCTCTCCAGAAGCAATTTGCTCTTATCCCATGGTTCCTGGGGCAGTTGACAGGCAGTGAACTGAGCCACTAAGGCCTTGTAGGTTTGGCTGGAGGGGCAGTTTCAGCCTGCCCTCAGGCCAGCTGAGGGTGGAAGGGATGGATGATTATCATAGAATCATAGAATGGCAACCTTGGAAGTGACCTCAAAGATCACCTAGTTCCAACCCCCTGCCACAGGCAGGGACACCTCCCACTAGTACAGGTCACTCAAGGCCTCCTCCAACCTGGCCTTGAACACCTCCAAAGATCACATTTTGTGCTTCTGTGCTCCGTGACCTCCCTGGGCAACCTGTGCCAGTGTCTCACCACCCTCACTGTAAACAACTTCCTCCTAACATCCACTTTCAATCTCCCCTCTGCCACTTCAAACCCATTGTTCCTAGTCCTGGCATTACAAGACCTTGTCAATAGTCCCTCCACAGCCTTCCTGTAGCCCCCTTCAGATCCTGGAAGGCTACTCTCAGGTCTCCTGGAAGCCTTCTCTTCTCCAGGCTGCAGAGCCCCAACTCTCTCAGCCTGTCCTCACAGCAGAGCTGATCCTAGAAAGCCTCTATGGATTTTGGTTTGGTGGACTTGGCCTAGCTTGTGATGTACTTATTCTACCTGATTGCCTTTTGTATCTGTGTTCTTGTAAATAGAATCTCTCTTTGAACTTCCAATCAGTGCAGTATCCTCATCCTTACTCTTGGAAAGGGGTAAGAGTCACTTCTGCCCTCTAGTCTTATGCTCGTGCCCCCAAACTGGGACACCTTTTTCTCTTTTTCCCTTGTCCATTGCATTAATACACTAAGAGAAAGCAGGAAGGAAAATGGTTTGCTTGGCAAGCTGTCGATCTCTGCAGATGTAGCTATGCAGGGCAGGAACTGGATGGGTTTGAGCAACAAAACATTTTCCTTATTTTGCAAAAAATAAAAAAAAAGAAGCAGCTCCAATGAGTAGAGACAAATGCTTTGAGACCATGCAAACTACAGCTCAATAATTCAAATATTAGGCAAGTTTATACACTGATTCAACAGCTAACATTTAAGAGGCAGCTAAAGGCTCCTGGAATAAGATCCATTTTACTGCTTGCTTTACTAAGGCTCTGGTGTTTGCACTGCCTTTAGACAGATCTGAAAGTGTATGTTCTTTATTTCTTTTTCTGCTTGGTTTCTTCTTTGTTATGCAGGACTTTAAAAGGAGATCCAGTCCTGTGATAGGGATGTTCCTTCCTGATGGCATCTTCCCACCCACGCCATTAATTTTGCTCGCACATGAAGCCTCAGTTCAGAGCCCACTGAACTGATTTATGGATGATTCCTGTTTATTAATGGACTTTGGATCTACCCTAAGGGGGAGGGCAAGGGAGACACCGGCCACATGCGAGTGCTTTGCCTGCATGAAAGGGTGACAGGGCAAAGCCAGGGACTGCTTTTGAAGTAGTAGCTATTGTTATGCTAAAATAAAGTGAAGAGTGATCGATTATCCCAACAGTTCTTATCCTCTCTATTCCTACATTAACTTGTCCTTGGAATAGAGAGCAATTTGCACAATTAAATAACTCCTGATAACTCAAGCCATTCCAGTTGAGCCCCAAGTTCATGACAGTTACTCGTAGCAGAGGAAAAAACCCACAGATGTAAAAGAGAGAGACAGAGAGGGGAACAAAAATAATCTATTTCTCAGGTTAATAGAATCATAGAATGGTAAGGTTGGAAGGGACCTCAAAGATCATCTAGTTCCAATCCCCTGCCATAGGCAGGGACACCTCCCACTAGTGCAGGTCACTCAAGGCCTCATCCAACCTGGCCTTGAACACCTCCAGGGAGGTTGTGGAGCACAGAATCACCCAATATGATCAAAGATCACGTTGGGTGATGCTGTGCTCCACAACCTCCCTGGGCAACCTGTGCCAGTGTCTCACCACCCTCACTGCAAACAACTTCCTCCTAACATCCACTTTCAGTCTCCCCTCTGCCACTTCAAACCCATTGCCCCTTGTTCTGGCATTGCAAGACCTTGTCAATAGTCCCTCCCCAGCTTTCCTGGAGCACCCTTCAGATCCTGGAAGGTTACTCTAATGTCTCCTGGAAGCCTTCTCTTCTCCAGGCTGCAGAGCCCCAACTCTCTCAGCCTGTCCTCACAGCAGAGATGCTGCAGCCCTCTCAGCATCTTGGTGGCCTCCTCTGGACCTGCTCCAACTGTTCAATGACCTTCCTGTACTGGGGGCTCCAGAACTGCACACAGGACTCCAGATGGGGTCTGAGGAGAGCAGAGCAAAGGGGCAGAATCCCCTCCCTTGCCCTGCTGCCCACACTGCTCTTGCTGCAGCCCAGGACTCAGTTGCTGTCTTGGCATTAACAACCTCTGACTACCAGAAAAGGAGCATAGTCCTTTCAAACCAGCTTACTGTCATACCTGTTCTGAGTGAACACCTTTAGGATTTTTAACCCAAAGTTTCATAGAATGATTAAGTCTGGAAAAGACTTCCAAGATCATCAAGTCCAACCATCAAACCAACACTACCATGAACACCAAACCATATCCCAAAATGTCACATCTATACTTTTTTTTTTTGCCTGCTCCTGGGGTTGGTCATTCCACCACCTCCACCTTTCAATTGCCTGTTTAGTGCCTGACCACTCTTTCAGTAAAGAAATTTTTCCTCATATCCATATATCTCCCCTGGTTCAACCTGAGGCTATTTCCTCTTATCCTATTGAAGTTACTTGAGAGAAGAGATCAATACCCTGCCAGGGATAGAAGGGTAACCAGGGAGCAGCAGCTGCCTTGCTGTTTCACACTGACATGACCAGTCCTATGAGGAGGACTAATTCTGCTCTGGATAGCTCCTTGACTGTGCAATTGGAATTGCTGCTGTAGCTAGCAATGGAAAATAAGCTTTATTGATAAAGGCAAGGTCTGTGACCTGCATTGGCTGGGAAATTTCCCAGGACCTGAGCCAGTCAGGATCCAAAAAGAAAGATATTCTGCACCCAGGGTGAAAATGAAACTTTGCCCAATTTTTCTAATCTGCAAACCAGAAAGTGTTCAAATGCAAATGAATCTGAACTCAATTAGCAGACATCAGCTGGAGTTTCAACCTTCATCAGAAAGAGCTGGACAAAACTGTATAGATCAAACTGTCAAGGTTGGGACTACTGAAAATGAAATATAATATGAGACCTTTCACAAGGGTTGCTATTAGAGCAATAAAGAAGAGGGAAGCTTTAGTATCCCTTTTGTTGTTCACACTTCCCTTTGAATTAGGAAGCAGTCTGGGCTCAGAAGTTTCCCTTCCAAATTGCTCCAGGAGAACCAAAACACTGGGCTTCTACAAAATCTTTCTTTGCTACTAAGAGAAACATTTTCATGAACAGATCATCAGCCTTCAGGATCCAGGCATATCAGCCTTCAGGATCCAGGCATATCAGCCTGTTAGTTTTCTTGCCTTCCTCCTCTGAATTTTGCACATACATATCACTAATTGGCTTCCCAGATGCCCGACTGGAGCAATGTTCAGCTCCTCGGAAGGGTCCACATCCAGGAGCACCTGGTGCTGAAGTCAGCTGAAGCACAGATGCTGGGAGAGGCCAGCAAGCAATGCTATAGAGTCAAGAGCAGTTTAGACCACAAAGGTGGTTGTAGCCAGGGGGAGGTTACCTTCTTCTCTCAGGCAAGCAGCACCAGAACAAGAGGACACAGTTTCAAGCTGTGCCAGGGGAAGTTTAGGCTGGAGGTGAGGAGAAAGTTCTTGCCTGAGAGAGTCATTGACTGCTGGAATGGGCTGCCCAGGGAGGTGGTGGAGTCAGCATCCCTGGAGGTGTTCAAGGCAGGTTTGGACGTGGCACTTGGTGCCATGGTCTGGTCTTGAGGTATGTGTTGATGGGTTGGACTTAATGAGCTTTGAGGTCTCTTCCAACCCTGGTGATACTGTGATAGATTGGTATGAAGCATCACTGACATCAACCATTCAGTCCCACTTCCATTCACCTGCTGCTGCCTGTGCACCAGAGCAAGCAGTGGTGGCTTTGCCTATGGAGACTCCATCACTGGAGATGCCAAAGCTCAAAGTGATGCTGAGCCTACCTATAGCTTTCAAGGTGACTTTGCTTTCTTACTGCTGCTTGAACCAGAACACTTGAGAACCATGGGCTTACAGGTAGCAGCAATCATTTTCCCTTAGGGAGAAAACACCCTCTGGGTTTACACCATACAAACACCAAAGACCACACATACTCTAGACAATTCCTCTGCTGATGATGCATGTGAGGATGCATTCTGGTTTTAAAGAGCTTTTTCCTGCCTAAGGTAAAAAGCTGTACATCAAAGCTTTTAAATTGCACAGTAGACAGAAACTAGATGAATGAAGAAACCAATAAATTGCCTCTTTAAGAAAGCAGATAGTAACATGTGACCTGAGCTTGTGGCAGGAAATGATTCAAGATCACCTTACAGACAACAAAAAAAAAAACCCTCAGTAACTGCACCTCATAATTTCAAGGCACAAAAGCACCACTGAACTGGTACAAATTTGGCCAGCAGAAAGTTATAGGGATGAAAAATCACTGGTACCAGTGTGCTATCCATTGTGCTCAGTAAGACAAAAAAAATGAAAATTGGTGGCAAAATGCCCTTGAAAAGAGTTTGCTGAAGTACATCCCAGTGTTTCACCTGTGGGTAGACATATCTGAGCCAGGCTGCGAGTCAAACCAGTATGAATATGCCACAGGCACACTGATATACCCTGGTAACACTTCAACATGTCAGGAAAACAGCCAGAGCTGCTGCCTTTTGGGCTGCCTGGGCTAATCAAACCTATTTTCCCTAGGGGTTGTACCTGCAGAACTTTCTGCCTGCCCTGCAAGCTGCCTGAGCACCCAAAGTCCTGTGCTCATTTGCTTGCTCCTAATGCAACTTCCAATGCTGTAACAGTTGCAAGAGCACCAACACCTTATCTACACTCATGTCTAGTGATACTTGTGAGGTACCATGCCAAGAAGAACAAGACTGCCATTGCCACAACGTTCAACTGATACTCAGTAAAAGATCAGGGAAAAAAAAAATCCCACTAGAAAGCCAAAAATTATTTTGTTTAACAATTGGCCACAGGGAGGTTGGCAATGATAGAGCAGGCGACACAGAATAGTCAGGCTGTGTGTTTTCAGTGGTGTATGCTATGGGGAATAGATGGAAAATACCAAACTGATACCTCCTTACTTCTCCCACCTGCCCTGTCTACATGGATGATGTGTAAGTAGATGTGACATTGCAAGTCTGTACAGACAGCAAGTCTGTGCAGAACTGTGTACAGTTCTGGAGCCCTCAGCACAGGAAGGACATGGAAGTGTTTGAGCAGGTCCAGAGGAGGCCACAAAGATGCTCAGAGGGCTGCAGCAGCTCTGCTCTGAGAGAGTTTGGGCTCTGCAGCCTGGGGGGCTACAGGAAGGCTGGGGAGGGACTATTGACAAGGTCTTGCAATGCCAGGACAAGGGGCAATGGGTTTGAAGTGGCAGAAGGGAGATTGAAACTGGATGTTAGGAGGAAGTTGTTTACAGTGAGGGTGGTGAGGCACTGGCACAGGTTGCCCATGGAGGTTGTGGCTGCTCCCTGCCTGGAGGTGTTCAAGGCCAGGTTGGATGAGGCCTTGAGTGACCTGTGCTAGTGGGAGGTGTCCCTGCCTATGGTAGGGGGTTTGAACTAGATGATCCTTGAGGTCCCTTCCAACCTTACCATTCTATGATAAGTACATCCATTTTGATTCCAGGAGAATAAATCACATCAAACTTGCCAAACAATAACCAATGAACAATAACTTGTTCAGTCACAGCCTTGGTCTTCCAGCACTAGGGTGCCAGATGGGTGCTTGATGCATTTTCAATGCTAAGAATAACAAGAGCAAATGACAGGGATATGGGGATGTGGTTGAGGGTGAAGTCATTTGACTTGGTGATCCTGAGGGTCTTTTCCAACGTGAATGTTTCCGTGATTCTGATTCAACAGGCACCCCCTTGCTTATAAGTGGCACTGGGAAATTTCCAAACACAACCACAGTTGTGGCATCTGTATCACTGGCTGCAGTTACATCTTTTAACTGAAGTCAGTCTAATACCTTATCTCACTTGCCAACACCACAGTGAGAGCACAAACATTACAGCCTGATCCCTTTCCCAGCTCACTATGGGAAAAGCTTGTGTTTGTCATCCCAGGGCCACTTGACCAAGTTCTGGTTGGCTATTGCTGCACTATTACCTCAATAGGAAGCCAGAAATAGAATTAATTACATTAGCATATGGGGCTTGTGACGTAATTCTGTCACTTGTGGGTTTTGGGAGGGAAGGAAACCTGGAATAATTACTATCTGCCTATAAACTCCAACTGGCTTCCTTAAGATGAGAAGCTTCTCTGATGGAAAGAATCAAGTCAATGTTTTACCCTGAGGAAAAAAGCAAAGCTGACAGCTTAAACAGACTTTTGAAAGAGCTCAAGGATTGCTCAATTTGGAAGTAAAGGCTTAGGAAAACCTCCCTGTAGATCTTCTGCAACCCCACAGTTATGTGAGACCCAGCAGTGCAGAATTTGCCTGAAGACTTGCCTGGAAACCAAACACCAAGAATGTGAAATTCTGCTGGATGAAGGAGTTGAAAAACTAAAATAAGGTCACAGTTGGAAGCACGACAAACAGTCCAAAAGAAACAGCAAAAATACAAAAGGGCTCTAAATCAACAGCTTTACTGCAAAGATTCTGGGATTTCACCATGGGCCACTCACAAGACTACAAACATTTGAGTTCTGTGGAAAAAGCATTCAAAACTTCTGCCTCGAAACTGCTATAAATTAACAATGAAGCACATAGAAATTTTCTGTAGAACAAGTACAAAGTTTTCCTCCTCTGGCCTTTTTTGGCCCCGTTCACCACCTAACACCTCAAACCACTGCTCAGGCTCATTGCCTACCTGTGCCAACAAGAGACCACGTTACGTGGAAAGGGACAAAGGCAGGCTTTAGCTGTGGTCCCAGACCCCCAACACACCTTCCCCAGGTCACCTCCCCAGTCACAACGCTGATCACACATTAACAAACCCACACCATAGCAACCTCAACCCAGCCACCACTTCCTAAGCACATAGAATCACAGAATGGTAAGGTTGGAAGGGGCCTCAAAGCTCATCCAGTTCCAACCCCCTGCCATAGGCAGGGACACCTCCCACTAGTACACCTCACTCAAGGCCTCATCCAACCTGGCCTTGAACACCTCCAGGGAGGGAGCAGCCACAACCTTCTTGGGAAACCTGTGCCAGTGTCTCACCACCCTCACTGGAAAGAACTTCCTCCTGACATCCAGTCTAAATCTCCCCTCTGCCACTTTAAACCCATTGCCTCTTGTCCCAGCATTGCAAGACCTTGTCAATAGTCCCTCTCCAGCCTTCCTGGAGCCCCTTCAGATACTGGAAGGTTATTAGAAGGTCTCCTGGAAGCCTTCTCTTCTTGAGACTGAAGAGCCCCAACTCTTGTAGCCTGTCCTCATAGGAGAGCTGCTGCAGCCCTCTGAGCATCTTTGTGGCCCTTCTCTGGACCTGTTCCAACAGTTCTTTGTCCTTCCTGTGCTGGGGGCTCCAGAACTGTACACATGGAAATACAGTGGCAGGACCATCTCCTGACAGTGCTTTGGGTTCACCAATGGCTTCCCATCCAACTGGGAGAAAGGTGACAGCCATCTGTCAGGGCTGAGTAGGCTGGTACTAATGATCACACAGAAACAAGATCACAGTCATTGAGCTTGCAGAACCAAGCACTTGCTTGCTCAAAACACAGGGCAGCACTGCTCTGCTCTGGTGGCTGCCTGGTGTCACGTTCAGTGGGAAGGGTTGTTAAAGTTACTATGAAAGGATAATCTATTACAAACTGTTCATTAATGCAAGCGAAAAATCAGTGACATATTACTGATTACGTCTGTGTCACGCTAGCTTAGCGGCAAGACTCGCTTCACGCTGCTGATTTGTCTTGTGCTTTTTACAGCAACCTCCTCAACCCAACCTACACACACAGAGCTTCTCTTCTCCTTCTCGCCTGGATGAGCACATGGGCCTTGCCTTTTCGGAGCTGCTGAGCCTGTGCTGCCTCCCAAGCAGTCAGTCAGGCTACTTTTAACACCTCGCAACTAAATACCCAGTCGCAAATTTGAAACCCTTTTTGCATCCATTTCTGGCAGATATTGGGATGTGCTAAAGCCTCCAGGCTGTGCCCAGAAGCCATCTGTGCTGGTAATGCTTGGTGGTTCTTGGAAAACAACCTCAGCAACTGAGTCACTGGGCTTCCCCTTCTCTGCAGGTGGGGCACAGCCAGCTCCATGCAGGTAAGATCTGCTCTGTCTTGCACTCAGCTGAGTCCACTTCCAAAACCTCACCATTCCAACTCAGACTGCTGGAAGGCCTCTTTGCTGGCTACAGCCCCTTGGCTCTCCTCCAGAAATAGAAAAAGCTCTAATCGTCTTCCTACTAGTTTGGCACCATCAGAGTGCTACTGCAGCTTCTGTATGAGGAGTTTTTCCCATGGTGAACATTCCTGCTTTAAGCACTCTCATTAAGGAGCCAGGACTCTGTGCAAGATCCTCACATGCAGCTCCAGAGTCCACATCTTAATACCAGCCTCAGAATGGGCAAGGCTGACCAGCAACAAATCATGGGAACAGCTAGTGCTTGCTATATATTCAGTCCCTGATTTATTAATTTCACCCACAGGTGGGTCTTCACAAAAAGATTGTGAAAAATGAGGCAAGAACAGGGAGGCATTTAGCTAACGAAGCTGGGGAGGAAATGAAGCACAGATCAGGAGGGCAGAAAAGTGAATGCAGTGGGAACAAAGAAGGAGCTGCCCAAAACAGTTCATTCAGGAGTTCTGCACTGGGGTCACAGTGAAAGCTGCAAGGAATTTGCAAAGTTTGGAGCAATAAACTTTGCTGAACATGCAGAAGTGCAAAGAAAGCCCAGCTCCTCATGGCAACAGGGCAATCATCCCTCAGTGCCACCAGGCACTTGGAGGCCACATCTGTCTCAGAACAAGGTATGCCCAACAGGTAGAAAGATTGTGTAAGATTCAGTAAAGTACTGGATAAAGCTATCACAAAACTCAACAAAGCTGGAAGAGGAGAGCTCCACAGGAGGCAACAACCAAAATGTGCACATAAACGTACCAATGACAAACAATGTGGGGAACGTGAGAGAAAGAAAAGACAACAAAAAGGGGGAATAAGACATAGACTGAGAGGTGGCCTGAAGTGGTTTATTTAGGCAACAACCACGGGCCATGTTCTCTTGGCATCTGGAGCTGGACCAAACGTTTAGGGGTTGACATGGAAACCAGTAGGTAGGGCTCACTGATCTCCTCCAGGCAGGAGGTTAGACTGGACAGGGGTTGGAGAGCTGCTGCTGGCCTCCACGTGGTGCTGCAGGATGCAGCCACTCGCCTTTTATCATCAGGGTCAGATTGTTCCTCCACCGGGCGCAGGAAAGCTCCACGCTCCAGCTCTGCAATGAACCATTTCCTTTTCTTCTTTTTATAGGATCAGAATTTCTTTCCTCTTCCTCCTCCACCCCAAAAAAGCGGATATTTAATAATCTGGATCGGAAGCGCTTGCTATCGCGACGTGATGGGTGGTAGCGGCGCTGCACCTAGTGACATCACACCGCCAGCCTGGCCAAGGCAGAGTCCCGTCAGAGCTGCTCAGCAAAATACAACTAATTGCTCTGCCAGATCCTCCACCAGATGACAAATTGATTCACAGTACTAACTCAAAGAAGGGAAGGAGGAGAAATTGCACCATTTCCTTTGACTGAAACTGCATTAACCTGTTACCCCAAGGAGAACTTGGTCAGAAGTTTTTATTGCGGCGGCTGAGCTATACACCAGACAGCTGAAGCACGTTGCCAGGAGACCCCCGGTGCTATGAAAGTCCATATGCAGAGCACAGTTTGCATTCGACATCCATCACTGCTCAGAGGAGAAACATCTTTTTTTTTTCCACAACATCTGCAGAGTGTCTCACATGTCAGAGCACCTGAAGAGGTTATCTGGAACTGCTAATGAAAACTTAACAAAAGCAAATACCTGCTTTTCTAAGCTGACCTGAGGATGCTGGAAACTGAAAGCAACACCAGAGAGACTGCTGGAAATGAAAGCTTTTACTCAACCTGTCAGTCAGTTCACAAGGGAACTTTTCCTGGATACTGCAAGGAGTCTATAATTACATCATCATGGCAAGGGCATACCAGCATGCCTCTTATTAATCATTTCCAGGAAGAAGACTATCAGAAACCCATTCTTAATAGCACCACTGCCCAGCAGCATGGGCTCCCTTGCTCACTGCAGGGTGGGTGCTTAGCATTTCCCACACAGGAATTTCCTCTTTCAGCAAATTTCAGTCCCTGGCAGAAGCCTGCAATGCAAACGCATCTCTTCACACATCCTTCTGGCAAAAGCCTGGATTCACACAATGGCCTACAGCTCTAACTCCCAAACTGTTACAAAACCATTCCTCTCTTCTCAGTGATAGATGGGCCCTGTCCAAAACTAGAGCTGCTAGATTTTGCACTTTCCCCTTTGCTCCAAAGTCATGTGAGGTATCTTCTCTCCACCAAACACAAACCCCTAGGGGAACACCATGGTTTAGCATAGCCCAAGATAGCCTGTACTTACTCCTTAAATGAAATGACCAAGACTTGCTCACCATCCACGGATGATCAAAGTATCATTACCTTTCAAAAGCTGGACAACAGTACAAGTGAGAGGGAGAGGCAGAGGTGAAGAGGACAACACAAAAAGTGAGATTGTCACAGCTATCTGGAAGACTTAAGCTTGTAATGGAGACATAAGTTTGTATTGGAGACACAAGACCTCCCTCCACTATGCAAAGCAAATGAGAAGAGCAAGGAAACAAAGACAAGCAAGAAGCAAAGCACATTTCAAAAGAGGAGAAAGAGACAGACATTATATAGGTAATGTCACAGATGAAGCACTAGCCTTGTGAATCATGATTCAGAAGAATAATGTCCTAAATAGAAACTATGATAGAGTGAGTGAAATACAGCAAATAGTATAACACTAGAGAGTAAAGACCACAAGCAAAAGCCAGAACCTTCCCAGCTACCTTTGGTTCTATGGGTCCTGTGATCTGCTGCTCCGTTCCTCCAAGGGCTACTGATGTAATGTGCCAGATTCCATGTTTCTTTCCAACTGTTCTGAGTCTCCTGCATCTGATCTCAAAGGGAGCAGAAACAGCTGGAAGAGAGAAACCAGAATGGCATAGTCCAGCAGTAACCCTTGGAAGAACAACCAACAACAGCCTTGTGAGAGGTACCATTGTCCCCCAGCAGGTATGTTTGGATGTGGACACGTCCCCATGTGTCTCTAGAAGGAACACATGTTGCTAGTGCATCAGGTCTGACTGGTCACAGAACGCCAGAGCATCTTCTGACTTGGCATGATCAGTGCAAGACAGACTTGACAGCTCCACAGCATGGCCACAATCCACAGTCATGGGTACCAAATGAACCACATCTGCTAAATGCAGTCTAAGTTTGGCACCATGCTTCTTCTCCAGTGCTACTTTCGCTCCCTGAGCAATTCCACCTGCTCGGCAGCACATTGGCAGTTTGCAGCCCGTGCGAGGGAAGCCAGTCAAGATCTACTCTGTTCAGGGCTTTAAAGCTCCTGTAGACCTAGCTGCAGGCCAAAGGAGGGGGGTCAAAATAGCAGGTGACACAGAAGACCGAAGGAATAAGCTTCTTCAGAGAGAACTAAGGTATTTGCTGCCAAAGGAGAGGATTAGTTGTGAAAATCAGGAAGTCAAGGAAGCAGAGAGCAGCAGGAGGCCACCACAGATAATAGGGACAGTAGGAGTAAGGCTATTGCTCACCAAGGCACTTGAAGGGGAGATAAAAAGGCTTGTTCTCTTTCATATGTGCAAAGACTAGTAAGAGGGAGTGAGGAAACCAGGGAGATGGTGCTGGTGGAGGAAGGGCCACAAGGAAAAAAAGTCTTTGAAAATGAACCATAGGAAAGTGAGTAATAAGGGAAGGACATGGAAGTGTTAGAGCGGGTCCAGAGGAGGCCACAAAGATGCTCAGAGGGCTGCAGCAGCTCTGCTGTGAGGACAGGCTACAAGAGTTGGGGCTCTGCAGCCTGGAGAAGAGAAGGCTTCCAGGAGAACTTGGAGTAGCCTTCCAGGATCTGAAGGGGGCCTACAGAAAGCCTGGAGAGGGACTATTTACAAGGTCTTGTAATGACAGGACAAGAGGCAATGGGTTTAAAGTGGCAGAGGGGAGATTTAGACTGGATGTCAGGAGGAAGTTCTTTCCAGTGAGGGTGGTGAGGCACTGGAACAGGTTGCCCAGGAAGGTTGTGGCTGCTCCCTCCCTGGAGGTGTTCAAGGCCAGGTTGGAGGAGGCCTTGAGTGACCTGTGCTAGTGGGAGGTGTCCCTGCCTATGGCAGGGGGTTGGAACTAGATGATCCTTGAGGTCCCTTCCAACCTTACCATTCTATGATTCTAAGAACTGTCAAGGTTGACATTAGGACCTTCTCATTTCCACTAACTAGAAAGAAATAAGACATTGAATCTCAGAACCAGATTTGGAGAAGAGAGACTTGGAGCACAGCAAGACCAAACCGGAAGGATACCCTTTAAAGGATAAAACCAGAATTTCAGACAGAGTCTATCTAGATTAGGATGGTTAAGAATTACACATAGGAGAGTTCAGAAAGGAAGTTTAAAGCCTCATGGGATATTTAAGGAAAGACAGCCCAGAGGATCTCTTGTCAGCCTTACAGCCAGGATGAAATGGAAACCACAACAGTTTTCCTAACCACAACTTCCTTACAACTGACTACTAGAAAGCATAGGCACACCACATCTCTCCAGGACAGTAGCAGCACCATGAACCTGGCCCCAGGGCACACAGGACCAGTTCTGGAGGGGTCCCTCATCTCTGCATCACTTCTGCCCCCACGCAAACCTACTAGATCTTTACTGCAAATCAGCTCCCTTCCATCAAGTGCCAAGTCACCAAGGGTAGCAATAAAGGGAGTACCTGGAGTATCACAAGTCTGCCTGGCTCCTGAAGAGTTGGTTGGAGGTGTCCGGTGTCGGTAGACTAGATGTGGTTTATTGTGCTCTTCTTCATACTCCTGTTCTTCAAGTGATAGCAGTGGCTCTACGAAATAGTCCCCATCATCAGACTTGAACGTGCCTAGCTGAGAGGGACCAGAGAAGAACAGGCAGTCAGTTTTGGGCAGTGACAAACTAGGGTACAGGAAGCTGAGTTGTTACCCCACAAAATGAGTTGTTAACGAGGGAGGCCTGCAAGTGCCCTGTCCTGCAGTGACCCCTGTGAAGGGTCAGGATGGATCTCCAGCTCTGTCACAGAGTTTGCACCCAGTGGGCTGCTGGTCCCTGCACCCATCTCGCTGGAATTTACAGAAAGCAAATTACTACTCTAGGCAGGAAGCATAAGAGAGACACATCTCTCAAACTCTGTCTTTATGCCAGTGACATTTAGCAAGTGACTCCTGCCTGAGGGGAGACAATGCTGCTGCATGCTGGAGGCCTCAGTGCAGCCCGAATCACAAGGGGCTGCTGGGAGAGCAGCTCATGGACAGGCAGGCTTTAAACCCACGGGTAAGGAAGGAGGTATCCAGCCAGTGAAAACCCTGCTCATGAGAAGAGACCAACGTGTCCTAGCTGCACGTGGCTATGAAGGCAGGGATTTGGCAGGTAAATAAAAGATATCCAAGACCAAAAGCATCCTGCAGCCATCCTAGACTGGGAGGTATGACCAGTGACAGGAGGGAGGTGTGCCTAGTCGCACACACGTGCGCCAGCCTGGGGACCGCTCCTCCAGGGAAGTACCTGGACCAGACGAAGGCCAGCAGAGACCCCCTGGAGAGTACCCAGAACAGGCACCCGGGCTGTTGGCAGGTTCTAGGTCAGCCGAATGGGTCAACCCCGCTTGTCCTTTTGCCGATATCCCTCTGCAGTGGACGGCAGCAGGACGGCAGGAGGTGCTGCCTTCAGTCCTCCTCGGGCCCTGCCCCTGTCCTGGGGTGGAGGACGGCTGCAGGGTCATCTGGGGAGCCCTTCGCAGTCCTTGTCGGCATCCCCGACACAGGAGTGTGCCCAAGTCCGGGGAGCTGCGCTTGCCGATCTCCCTTTCGGGGTGCCACTGGGTGGCATTTTTTCCCCCCGGCAAGAGCCGGGGTTCATCCCGGTGCCGGAACCCGATTCGAAAAGAACACCGAGCTGGGAGAATCCCTTAACTGGGCCGAGCCAGAGACGACAGCCCCAGCCGTGGGGGCGGGGGTAAGGGGCCGTCCCCATCCTTCTGCCCACCCTCTCCCGCCCTGCTCCTCCCCCATAGTGCGTCCGCTCCGGTGCGCCGCCGCTGGGCGCGCGGTGGGGCCGGGGCCGGAGCCGGGAGAGGGGACGTGGGGGTCTCACCATCCCGGAGCAGAGGCTGATGACGGCGGTGTGCCGCGGGTGGGCGTTGACGTGACCCCGGTAAAAGCAGTGCTTCACGTCGACGTCGGCCGCCTCGGCGTACAGGCGCCGCTGGTTTGCAGCGGGCTCTCCCAGGAGGCTGACGGTGAAGAGCGGGGCGATGAAGGCCGAACTGGCCGTCAGGTTGAAGAGGAACTGCTGCCCGAAGGCGGAAAGCCTGTAGTGAGCCTTGGGGGAGGCGGCGGAGGCAGCCGTCCAGGCGTCGGGGGCAGCGCTGGTGCTCCGCCGCCGCCTGAAGTGGAGGTTGGTGGGGAAGGGCTCGCCGAACTCATTCACCCGGGTAGGAGTCACTATCTCGTACTCGCTGAGCTTCTCCAGCAGCTTGGCTGCGAGAGAAGAGAAGCACATGCCTCTGAGCAGGGAGGCCGAGCCCAGTACCCCTCCAGCTGTACCTCCCTTCTTCCCCCTCCCCGAACACCCTCTTTACCTTGCCTGGGGTGCAGCCTCTGCCTCCTGGCTCCTGTCCTCAAGCCGTCGATGAAGAGCGTGGTGAGTGCCAGCGCCAGCGGCGCCAGCTGCATGGTGCTGCGCGCTGTCCTCAGAGAAGCGCCGTCTTCCCCCGCTCTCCTCGGGCTCTTTTCCTCCTTCTTTTTCCACCCTTTCCCTTCTTGTGGTTTTGGTTTGGGTTAGTTTTGGTTTGGGTTTTTTTTTTTGTTTCTGTTTTTCTTGGGTTTTTTGGTTGGTTGGTTTTTTTCTTTCTTTTCTTGGGTTTGTTTTTTCTTCTTTTTTTTTCTTTTTTTTTTCCCCCTCGCCCCTTTTCTCCCNCGCCTCTCCCCCCGTCGGGCTGGTGGACGGGTCGCTCCCGGGAGCCAATTTAAGGGGGCCGGGCTCCATAGATCAAGCAGGAAGAGATCCCGCCCTGCAGGAGAGGGACAGCCCGCCCTCCTACCCACTTCCAACATGTCACTTTCTTTCATTCCCGGGGAACGCCAGAATCGCAGGTTTTCGCCAAGAAAAGCCCTCGATGTGGCTGGACGGGTCGTGCTGGGGGGGAAGGGGGGCGAGCTGCTACCCCGCACCCCCAGCCGCAGCCGCTCCCCGCCAGTTCCTTGGCAAAGGGCTTTAAAAAGGCTAAGCGG
This sequence comes from Eubucco bourcierii, assembly GCA_013396675.1. NCBI lineage: Eukaryota > Metazoa > Chordata > Aves > Piciformes > Ramphastidae > Eubucco > Eubucco bourcierii. The sequence goes on from VWZE01015521.1 coordinate 16,979, forward strand.
CCCCGGCAGAGTGGCACCGGCTGCTGCCTGATCTGCCATGTCCCGTGGGGAAGAGCCACTTTGTCACTCACCGGGAGGAGCGCCGAGTTTTCTTACACAATTGATGTTCTGCTCTTTTTTTTTTTTTTTTTTTTTTTTTTTT
>VWZE01015521.1:17141-34481 GCA_013396675.1 Eubucco bourcierii
TTTCTTTTTTCTTTCCTCCTTCCAAGACAGCTCAAAGCAGTGGACCAACTATCGAAGAATCCCCCAGCTGCTTTCTTCTGCATTTCTCAGATATGAGGCACTTAAAGCAACTTTTCTCTCGGGTTATTTTTATAGTCTGCTGTTTTCAGGCACCCTGAGGGGAAAGGAAGATTATTTCCTTATCTCAGTTTGTTTATTTGTACAACTTGGAAGTTTTCTATACAAATTTAAGGCATCTTTTAGATCTGAATGTAATTACATATTGTCTTCTACCCTTCCTCAAATCCTGAGTTTTGTTTTTGATTTGTTTTCAAAATGGGGAAAGATGTAATGAAATCTGAGCCTGTAGGCAAGGCAAGGCAAGCAAAACAAAATAACCAAAGCCAACCAAAACCCAACAACAACAAAACCCCAACACTGGAAGTTCAGATTTACACTTCCATAGACATTTTCAAAGTTCTGTACTTTATTTGCTCAGGTTTGGGACAAAGAACAGAAATGGAAGTATTTTCCCAGAAAGGGAAAGCTTTATAAAAAACAGTCAATCCAGAATCTAATTCTGGGCAAAACTACATGCTGGTTGTTCTAGACTAACTGGTGAAACCCTACAAACTTCATCCATTAGCAGTATCATAGAATCATAGAATGGTAAGTTTGGAAGGGACCTCAAGGATCATCCAGTTCCAACCCCCTGCCACAGGCAGGGACACCTCCCACTAGTACAGGTCACTCAAGGCCTCCTCCAGCCTGACCTTGAACAGCTCCAGGGAGGGAGCAGCCACAACCTTCTTGGGCAACCTGTTCCAGTGCCTCACCACCCTCACTGTAAAGAACTTCCTCCTTAATTCTGTACATCTGTAAAAGTCAAAGCAAGCAAAACATCACCTGCAAAGCCCAGTGTCCAACTCTGTGGTCAGGCTTCTAGGCAGACTCTGAGCAGCAGCTTTGCACAGCAGAGCATGGGACAGGCATCTCTGTGCTTTGGAGACCCAAAGCAGCACAGCCTTAAGGCAAGGTGTAATGGAACATAACCTCTTGGCACGGTGTTGTGCCCACAATTATAAACCATGTCTAATTTAAGTCTGGGATGCTTACAGTAAGGTAACTCACCCATAGTGTCTTTGGGAGCCTGGCAGAGCTGGGATGCTTCCAGGCTCACCTTGAGTGCAGTTGGCTCTGACAACAGTGGTGAGAGTGTTCTCGCTGTGCCCACCCTTAGGGCAGTTGTAAGCATAGGCAACGGGCTCCACCAGTTTCAGGGAGCAGAGGTGTCTCCCTGCTTCCACTATGGGTGTGTAAGATCATAAAATCATTAAGGCTGGAAAAGACCTCTTAAGATCATCAAGTCCAACTGTCAGTCCAGTTGCACCAGGTGCACTAAGCATGCCCCGAAGTGCCATGTCTGCGTGCTTTTTTGAACACTTTCAGGGCACCACTTCCTGGAGCAGTCTGTCCCAATGCTTGACCACTTTTCCAGTGAAGTTTTCTTTGACATCCAACCTGAATGTCCCCTGACACAACTTGAGGCCATTTGCTGTCATCACTACTTAACTGGGAGAAGAAACTAATGCCTGCTTCACTACAACCTCATTTCGGATAAGTTGGCCAGTGATGTGCCTGTTTTGGTAGGTATCATCTACTGCCAGGAGCAGCTTTTCCTAATAACCAAATGTGGTTATGGCTCCATGCATACAGCTGTTCACAAGCAAACCTGGACCAGATTTGCTTTTTATGCTGCAAAGGGCACCACAGTAACATCTTCCTATCCTTGCTAATATCTGCTTTCTTATGCATACACATACACAACGAGAAAAACCTTGAGAAGGAGACAAAACTCTTAAAAATAGCTCCAGGCTGGGAAGCCTGCTGAGGTGCCACACAAACACACAGTATCACAGTATCACCAGGGTTGGAAGAGACCTCGAAGGTCATCAAGTCCAACCCATCACCACAGACCTCAGGACTAGACCGTGGCACCAAGTGCCACCTGGCTTGCCTGGCCTTCCCTGGTTCATGTGAAAGTGTGGGCCTTCCCCATCCATCCTGTGCTGAATTGTGTCCTGTTCAAGCTGGAAAAGTCCCTGTGAGCCTTGGGCTGCTGGATGGGTACAAAGGGGACTCCTGTAACATGGAATCATTAAGGTTGGAAAAGAGCTCTTAAGATCGTGAAGTCCAAGCATCAGCCTCGCACCACTACGCCCACTAAGCCATATTGCAAATGTCATAGAATCCTAGAGTCAACCAGGTTGGAAGAGACCTCCAAGCTCATCCAGTCCAAGCTAGCACCCAGCCCTATCCAATCAACCAGACCATGGCACTAAGTGCCCCATCCAGGCTTTGCTTCAACACCTCCAGGGACTGCGACTCCATCAGCTCCCTGGGCAGGCCCATTCCAATGCCAATCACTCTTTCTGTGAAGAACTTACTCCTAATATCCAGCCTAGACCTCCCCTGGCACAACTTGAGACTGTTTCTCCTCGTTCTGTTCCTGGCTGCCTGGGAGAGGAGCCCAACCCCACCTGGCTACAACCTCCCTTCAGGTAGTTGTAGACAGCAATGAGGTCTGCCCTGAGCCTCCTCCAGGCTGCACGCCCCCAGCTCCTTCAGCCTCTCCGTATAGGACTTGTGTTCATGTGTTGCCTTGTAGGGATCATGCACAAGGTCCCCCAAAGTGGCCTTAAATCCAGCTTCTCCCCATCTCTGAGGGAGCCATGAGGAGGGTCACCCCTGAGCCTCCTCCAGGCTGCACACCTCCAGCTCTCTCAGCCTCTCCTCACAGGGCTGTGCTCCAGGCCCCTCACCAACTTTGTTGCCCTTCTCTGGACACCTTCCATTACCTCAATGTCTACCCTCTAGGAATGTTTTCTCACTGTGATTCTTAAGGCTTTCTCTGTTTCATCATCAAATGAATGACTTACAGCAGGACTCATGTCTGTGCCCGGAGATGCAGTGCTGCTCCACCAGGCTGACAGGAGCACCCTTACATTACCAATCCCCTGGCAGCTTTCCAGCACCTTCCCACAACTTGCACGTGTGTCCCAAAACTTCACAGGGAGAGGGATGCAGGGTGCTTGAGGTTGAGGCATTGCCCCAGATGTGGTGGCTGGGGAAGGGCAGGCAATATCCCATGCTCAGATGGGTGCGGATGCAGATTCCGGGAATGCTGCGGGTGAGCTGGTGTTGCCAGTTGGGTGTGTTGGGTGATATGGAGCTGCTGGTCAGCAAAGGGGGAGCAAAGAACAGGAGCTGAGTTGCCTGAGGAAGAGGCAAAAAGCTGAGCATAGTATTAGAGCTGAGTCAGAAGGGAGGGGAGGAGGCTTACGTGGAGTTAGTCCCGCCGATGTCCTGGGGGAGAGGGGTGCAGCCTTCACTCATCTCCTTGCCCTCCCATCAGGATGGTGTTGGGAAACAGGTCTGCTGCTGGTTTATCTGGGTTGCAGAATGCCCCAGGGCAGCCACTGTTCCCATTTCACAAGCACCCTGCATCCCACTGCTCCCAGCCTCAGCATCCACTTGTGACTGTTCTGATACTGGTGGGAACTGCCTTTCTCACGTTGAGCTTACAGACATGGGAAAACCTACCAGAACTTTGCTTCTTTTCCTTAGTTTTCTGCAAGGTAATCAATTCATTTGTCTCTGGGGAGGTTTTCAGAGGACCTCAGGAGTTGGCATGGGGTGAGAAGCAGCAGCATATACCTGTGGCTTGGGTGGGCTCGACTTTTCTGTTTGGCACTCAGCTGAATAGATGGAGGCCATCTTATAGATGAGCATCTCATTGAAGTATTCTAATTAGCCTTAAACCAGGACACAGGCTCTCACTGATCTGAAACCTTAGCATGTACAGACATGAGGGTAAGCAAGAAACAAACCCCTTCCATCTTTCAGAAGAGTGGAGCTGACCCATGGAGGGAGCGATCAGGTCTCAATATGAGGCAGAGCTGGGAATGGGCTGAAAGTGTTCCCAGGACCAAATTCAGACTTGGTAGTGGCTCTAAATACACTCTAGGAGCATGGCATCACCTCCTTAAAATGCCATTTCCATTGATACATGGAAAAGTTGTATGCTGTGCAGCGTTTTGGATCTTTACAGCTGGAGATTAGGAAATGCAGAAAGAAAGCTCTAGGATAAGTAAATAGATTATGTAAAGTTTGGAGAAACTAAGCTGCAACCTTAAATTCGAATAACTTTCCTCTTAGGAAGGATCTATTAATACTTGGGGTAATTGTGCAGATTCCAAGTCCTCACCCAGTCAAAAGTAACCCCTGAGGAGCCCCTACCTACCCCTAGAAAAAACCCCAAACTTTAAACACTGGGAATCTTGCCTATGCAAATAGTGCAGAAGCTGAGCTGCAAATGCCTCCTCTCTAAACCACGAAACGACAACTTTATCACTACAGCAAAACTTCAGGTTCTCAAGGCAGCACATGCTGCTGCCAAAGTGCACTTGGGGAACACAGATTTCCTGCATGTTTTGCACTGGTTTCCCCCCTCCTTACCATGTCCTTTTCCCCATAGGTGAGGGCAATCCCCAGCCACTCCTCTTTGTTCTTTGCCGCTCAGCCTCTCTGAGTAAGCCTCATCTTCCTTTATCTGCTGCATCCACTGCTTGCCCAACCATTATCCCAGAAGGCAGACTGTTTTCCTTTGATGGTTGCTCTTCAATGCCACCAGATAACTGAAGGCAGCAAACGTTTTCTCCTTGTGTCTAATCTGTGTGGCCAGAAAGTGAAAGATTTCATTCTCTTCAAACAGCCGACTGCTGGGTGGCTGGATTTCAGCTTCTCTCTTGCTCATCTGCCTGTGCTGGTACACATGGATACTGGTCTGTGCTGCTCTTCTCTCGGTTTAGGAAACTCTTTTTTTCCTTGCATAATATGATGTTTTCAACCATTGTGTCAGGGCTGGATTTGTGAGTTGTTTTAAGGCTTTCACATTTGTTTGGAGGGGATGAGACTTGCAAGATCTTGATTTATACTTAATTTTTAAACTTATCTGTGGCAAGCCAACTCTTTTTGGTCTTGGCTAAAAGGATTTAAATATACAATTTAATTCATCAACAGTAGCCACTTAAACTCCTGCTTTCTCCACTGGGCTGCCTGTCCCTACCCTGAGCCATGCCCTGCATTGTGTGTGATTGCCACCGTAGTCTGGGTCACTTGGATGGTTGGGAGTCTGCTCCTCCAACCTGCAGAGGGCTAAGAAATGGTAGCTGCCATTGACAGTAATGCTAGCACAGCACTTCTATCTCTGCTGTCACAGCGTGACCGCTGTGGGCCCATATCTCAGTCTCACCTGGACTGGTGGCAGATCGAGATGCACAATGATGTGCCAGGGTGCTGCAGAGCAGAACCGAACTCTTAGTCCTACCCCAGTCCTCTGAGCACCAAGGTGTGCACATTGAAGTGACTAATCCAAGGTCGCCTAGGCAAATAAATTCACAGAATCATAGAATCATGGAATGGGAAGGTTGGAAGGGACCTCAAGGATCATCCAGTTCCAACCCCCTGCCATAGGCAGGGACACCTCCCACTAGCACAGGTCACTCAAGGCCTCGTCCAGCCTGGCCTTGAACACCTCCAGGGAGGGAGCAGCCACAACCTCCCTGGGCAACCTGTGCCAGTGTCTCATCACCCTCACTACAAACAACTTCCTCCTAACTTCAATCTCCCCTCTGCCACTTCAAACCCATTGCCCCTTGTACTGTCATTACAAGACCTTGTCAATAGTCCCTCCCCAGCCTTCCTGTAGGCCTCCGTCAGATCCTGGAAGGCTACTCTAAGGTCTCCTGGAAGCCTTCTCTTCTCCAGGCTGCAGAGCCCCAACTCTCTCAGTCTGTCCTCACAGCAGAGCTGCTGCAGTCCTCTCAGCATCTTTGTGGCCTCCTCTGGACCTGCTCCCACACTTCCATGTCCTTCCTGTGCTGAGGGCTCCAGAACTGCACACAGGACTGCAGGTGGGGTCTGAGGAGAGCAGAGTAAAGGGGCAGAATCCCCTCCCTTGCCCTACTGCCCACACTGCTCTTGCTGCAGCCCAGGACTCGGTTGCTGTCTGGGCTGCATTCCGCATATCCTTCAGCTTGGTCCTGGGTCAAACTGTGTATCTTTAAATATTTTCCCACCCAGTGCATTGCAGTCGGAGCTGTGTCCCGTGGGAGCCATCCCTCTGCCCACAGGTGCAAGCTGGGTGTAGTGGAAATGCAAGCATAACCCTGTCCTTGCAGACACCATCCACGCTCCTTCCCTGGATGAGGAAACCACCATTTGAGAACAGAAGGTGAAAGAGGAAAGGCAAAGTCGCCACTCACAATCAAGGAAACTGACTCTTGGATTGCCTTAGAAACAATTTTGACCCTGGAAAACAGACACACGAGTAGAAACAAGGGACTGGGTGGGAGGAACAGCAAGAGCCCACGTAAACGCTGCAAATGTGTGGGATTTTCGTCTTCAGGTCAGCGCGGATGGACGCAGAGATCCCCTGAGGCTTTCCGCTTAAAGCTGCTGGTTCCAGCTCGCCTCTCCCTTTGCTTCCAGCATCGCCGCAGACCATTTTCTCACTGCTCCTTTTGCTTACACCTCTTATCTCTCTGGTGGAAAATGCACTTTCAGAGAAGCCAAATTCTGGGGCTTTCTGCAGCCTGGCAGTTCCTTTGGCTTGACAAACACTTGCAGACCCATTCCCTACCTTTTTTGTTTTTTGTTTTTGTGTTGTTTTTTTTTCCCTACAGCTATCAATCTGAGACAGGTCCTAAAGTAGCTGAGAACCACTCGCTGTATCTTCCCATTTGTGTGCAAATTAAGCCATCAAGCTAAGCATTATAGTGGTTTATCTTTTGTGTTTGACAAACTATAAATCAACCAGAACCTGAATGCACTTCTTTTGACTTGCAATATTATGTACATGTGCCTCTATGTTGTGTTCCAGGTGCCTTTGCCAAAACGTTAACAGCAATACTAGGAGGACTAAACAGAGCAGATGTTCTGTAATCCCACACCAAAAGGCAACCTGGGAATGCTGGAAGTTCTTCAGGTACAAAAAAACCTTTACCCCTCAAGCTATGGACTTGTACTCAGACAAAGTAATGATCATAGCAGCTCTGTGAGGTATCAACATCACCTTGAGATGAGGAGACCAAGAGGGTCAGTTTGGCAAAGGACCCTGTAATCAGTTCTGCCTTCCCTCTCAAGCCTGCACACAGCCTAAGTGTACAGTGGAATATTTCAGTGCAGGGATCATTAAACTGTAAAACTCTGTTTTAGGAGTGTTGCTTTCAGCCTTTCCCCAAATGATAGATTGTCTCCAGAGATAAAACAATGCAAATATCCACCAGAGTAGGGGAAAAGCCAAGCAGCTTTACAGATACCAAGGTCTTTTCCCCTAAACTGTGTATCACAAGATAGCTGCCTAAAAGCAAAGACATCTCCCTGGGGGAAGCCTTTGCAGTTTTGTTGCGTTTGTGTAGTAGTAGGAAGTTTGTACTGATTAGAAAACCATCCCAAAAATATTGTCAATGGCTAAAAAATGGGAATGTTTTAGGCCTCCTCCAGGTCCTGCCAAAATTCATCAACAAAGCTTCCACTCACTTGGAGAGGTACAGAATTGGAGCCTCTGTAATTTCTAGGACCTGTTTTACATCATGCTCATTAGTACCCACACAACAAGCATACAGAACACCCAGAATCACATTATCAACTTGAAATAAGAAACCATTTCTCAAACTTTGAAAAATTACTCTGCTCCCTAAAGTGTAGTACCAAAAATCACAGCCTTTTAGAAGACCTCCTCAGGCCACCTGAGGATTGTTGACCACACCAAACTGGGAGGCTTGGCTGAGACACCTGGAGGCTGTGCAGCCATTCAGTGAGACTTGGACAGAGAGCTGGGCAGAGAGGAACTAAATGAGGTTTAACAAGGATAAGTGCAGAGTCCTGCACCTGGGAAGGAACAATAAACTGCACCAGTACAGGCTGGGAGGTGATCTACTGGAAAGCAGCCTTGGGGAGAAGGACCTGGGAGTGCTGGTGGAGAACAATCTGTCCACGGCACAGCAATGTGCCCTTGTGGCCAAGAAAACCCATGGGATCCTGGGGTGCATTAAGATGAATGTGGCCAGCAGGTCAAGGGAGGTTCTTCTCCCCCTCTGCTTTGCCCTGGTGAGGCCTAACCTGGAATGCTGCATCCAGTTTTGGGCTCCCCAGTTCAGGAAGGGGAGAGATCTACTGGAGAGAGCTCAGGAAAGGGCTATGAAGATACTGAAGGGGCTGGAACACTGCCCTGTGAGGAGAGGCTGAGGGCTGTTTGGTCTGGGAAAGAGAAGACTGAGAGGGGATCTAATCAATGTTTATAAATATCTGAGAGCTAGAGATCAGGAGAAAGGGGACAAACTCTTCTCAGTTGTGTCCTGTGATAGTACAAGGGGCAATGGGTACAAACTACAGCACAGGAAGTTCAACATGAGGAAGAACTTCTTGACTGGAAGGGTCCCAGAGCACTGGCACAGGCTGCCCAGAGAGTTTGTGGAGTCTCCTTCTCTGGAGCCTTTCAAGGCCTGTCTGGATGTGTTCCTGTGTGACCTGAGCTAGATTGTCTGGTCCTGCTCTGGCAGGGGGGTCGGACTCGATGATTTATGGAGGTCACTTCCAACCCCTCACATCTGTGATCCTCTGATCACCAGCACAGACTGTCACAGAGAGGGAGAAGGTAGCTCCATCACTCGACTCACTTGTGGCCATCATGTAATTAATTCCTGCAGCCAGAAGGTGCAGTAGACCAGACCATGATGCAGAATTGCTCCCTGATGCTAAAGGAATGAGACGTTGCTTAAATGCAGCAGATGAAACTTGAAGCAAGTTTCCAACTTTCCCTGATGCTAAAGGAATGAGACATTGCTTAAATGCAGCAGACGAAACTTGCAGCAAGTTTCCAACTTGCTGGGTGGATGATATGCTGAGGAAGGATCTCTCCCTCCCACATGTGCTCCTACACCCTTGCACCCAGTTTCCTCATTTCCCCTGGAAGCAGCATTGATAAGGAATGGATGAGGGATGCTTGCATGGCAGAAAGTCAGCACAGAAACGTGACAAAAAGCTAAAAAGGGGTTGGTCTATCCCCACTGATGCTGTGCTTGCCCTGGATGAGCGAGAGGTGAGCAAGTTCTTTCTTCAGCCATACACCCTGCAATAACCTGCCTGTTGCTTGTGATGGCCATCACCCACCCTGAGTAGCTGGGCACAGCCAAGGCAGGATCCCTTGCTCCAGCTTCAACCTGTATCACTGCTTTGCTGTCAGATGCCTGTAGTCCTGGCTTTGCTACTTTGGTGTCAAGCTGTGACAAAGTACAGCACTTAGCAATAAGAATTCAGTGTTTTCAAAATGACAGTGTTTAGGTGAGGTGTAAAGGAGCAGGCTCAGATGCAACCACAGGACAACAAGCTTTGGATAATCTGTAAAGCTGAAACAGTCCTCTCCTTCCCAGCTGTTTCCATCAGCCATCTCTTTTCCCAACCTTCCTGTCCTCTTGTTCACTGAAAACCATTTTTGGTGGCAAAGTCTGTGTAGGACCAGAGCTAGAATCCACATAGAATGGTAAGGTTGGAAGGGACCCCAAAACTCATCTAGTTCTAACCTCCTGCCACAGGCATGGACACCTCCCACTAGTACAGGTCACTCCAGGCCTCACCCAACCTGGACTTGAACATCTCCAGGGAGTTTGTGGTGCACAGAATCATCCAACGTGATCTTTGATCATGTTGGATGATTCTGTGCACCGCAACCTCCCTGGGCAACCTGTGCCAGTGTCTCACCACCCTCACTGCAAACAACTTCCTCCTAACATCCACTTTCAATCTCCCCTCTGCCACTTCAAACCCATTGCCCCTTGTCCTGGCACTGCAAGACCTTGTCAATAGTCCCTCCCCAGCCTTCCTGGAGCCCCCTTCGGATCCTGGAAGGCTTCTATCAGGTCTCCTGGAAACCTTCTCTTCTCCAGGCTGCAGAGCCCCAACTCTCTCAGTCTGTCCTCACAGCAGAGCTGCTGCAGCCCTCTGATCATCTTTGTGGCCTCCTCTGGACCCGCTCCAACACTTCCATGTCCTTCCTGTGCTGAGGGCTCCAGAACTGCACACAGGACTGCAGGTGGGGTCTGAGGAGAGCAGAGCAAAGGGGCACAATCCCCTCCCTTGCCCTGCTGGCCACACTGCTCTTGCTGCAGCCCAGGACTCGGTTGCTGTCTGGGCTGCACTCACACTGCAGCCTCATCTTCATCTTTTCATCAACCCAGACCCCCAGGGCCTTTTCCTCAGGGCTGCTCTCAGCCATTCCCCACCCAGTCTGGAGTTGTGCTTGGCATTGTGCCTACCCAGGTGCAGGACCTTACCCTTGGCCTGGCTTAATGTCATGAGGTTGGCTTGGGCACAGCTCTGCAGCCTGTCCAGGTCTCTCTGGATGGATCCCTGCCCTCTAGTAAGCCGACTGTGCCACACAGCTTGGTGCCATCTACAAACACTGCTCTTGCTGCAGCCCAGGACTCAGTTGCTGTCTGGGCTGCACACGCACATGTTCCCCTTGCAGGTGCAGGGAGAGCTACACGAATGATGTGAATTGGCTGCAGCCTTCCTAACCACGTTCATGACATGCCACTCAGTCTGCACTGCCTTAGAGAGAATTAATGGAGTGCAAATCCCTGTTTGGAAGTACTCAGCGTCTCCGGTTTCTCCCTGTAACTCCTTCCCTCCCCTCCAAAACCACACGCAGAAGGGATATCCATAGCTGAACAGTTTGGGTCATGATAGAAAGAATTGGAGCACTCACACAGCCAGAGCTGCCTGCAGATGGGTTCAGAGCTTGCTCTGATACTTCCGAGGAAATCTGTAGTCCTAAAGCCTGCTAGCAACAACGTCCTTTTAGAGTTATTCTACAGCTTGGCTACAAAGATAAGGTGCCAGATGGCTTGGGAAGAATTTTTGGGAGACAGTTGTGCTGGTATGCCTGGAAGGGTCTTGTGAGTTTACATTTACAACAGAGTATTTCGTTGGAGGCAAACGTTTGTCAGGATCATCAGTTGTAATTACTGAAAATGTAGGCTGCATCTAAATGCAGGCAGCATTAAGAGCAGGGTTTGGGTTTGTTTCCTTTGAGGACAACCAGCAGGAATCTCTAACTTTAGAGGTAGTAGGTTGACTTGTGGAGGCTAACATTATGCAGTGTTCCCTCCAGATACTATCCTGGAGCACTTTCTTTCACTGATTAATCATGCATTGCACAAGCAGATATTTCTTTTTATCTGTTTTTGGTCAGTGAAGTAAGCAGCTCATTTTGTCAACTAAGCACATAAAACCAGGGGTCAGTCCTCGAAACTGCCAAGACTTTTAAGCTTTACTTTATTTTTTTTTGGTTGCAGGGAGGGATGGGCTGGGACAGTATCCATGAGGATGTCAGTAGGAATAGGCAGTGTGGCTGAAAGAGGTACCTAGCATCTTGCCAGTCATCCAAATGTTGCTTTTATACACCCAACCTGCTTTCAACTCAAAGTGTGATCAGTTTGCAACAAGGACTAGAGCACTATCACCTAGACAGCTAGGGGCTAATGACACTAGGAGCAGAGTTCCCATATATCCCAGCTTGAGGATGTGACATTTCTTTCCCAGACATTTTTAGGGGATTTGGACCTTCCTAATGAGGCTTCTCTTATGAGGACAGGCTACAAGAGTTGGGGCTTTTCAGCCTGGAGAAGAGAAGGCTTCCAGGAGACCTTAGAGTAGCCTTCCAGTATCTGAAGGGGGCTCCAGGAAGGCTGGGGAGGGATTATTGAGAAGGTCTTGCAATGCCAGGACAAGGGGCAATGAGTTTGAAGTGTCAGAGGGGAGATTGAAACTGGATGTTAGGAGGAAGTTGTTTGCAGTGAGGGTGGTGAGACACTGGCACAGGTTGCCCAGGGAGGTTGTGGAGCACAGAATCACCCAACGTGATCTTTGATCACGTTGGGTGATTCTGTGCTCCACAACCTCCCTGGAGGTGTTCAAGGCCAGGTTGAACAAGGCTTTGAGTGACCAGAGGATTGGAACTAGATGATCCTTGAGGTCCCTTCCAACCTTACCATTCTATGATTCTGCTAAGGGTCCTCATCACCCACAGGTGCATGGCAGACATGCACATGGATAGCACCACTGTGATGTCTGGAGATAGGTCAGCTCTGCTAAGGAGATATATCCCTGTCCTGGGATGCATGGATGTTGGGATATACATATCATGTTTTCCAGGCCTCTCTACTTTCTGTATACACTGGAATATAAATAACATCACTGAATGTTGACAGTGGGAGTCAGGCTCATGTTTGTGAGCCAGCTGTTTCCATGTTTTCTACCCATTTTATCAGCTTAATTCTTAAATATCCCTAACGTTTTCCATCCAGAATTTTTAAAGGGAGGAAACAAGACTTGGAAATTACTGTAACATGAATGGGTTTGTTGACTTAACTGACATTGTTTTGACATGACAGGGCCTACCAAGGGACCAAGACCCCTTTGTGCTAACTACAGAACAAACACAGCACTGAAAATGGAGCTGATAGCAAAGTTTCCCTGCCTTATCACACTCAGTTAATGCGTTACTCCATGTTACCAGCCAGCTAAGAGTAGCATTTGTTTTAGGGAGAGGGAAAACTTGCACATAGCAGCAGCATTGTTTCTGTATACTGCTTTCATAGCAGGTTTCTGCTCTATGGCTCTTTGTAACTCAAAACTCAGATGCAAACCAGAAAATTTCCCAAATCTGAGCCATTTACTCTACCATCAAGGTTGACATTTGTGTTCACACAACACCAGGGCAGGGAGATGCTGGGGCATGGCTGAAAGCTCTGGGCTTGTCACAGCTTGTGAGCTATGCTGGCATCTCCCAGCACCCATGGAGCAACCCCAAGAAACGAAAGGGCCACTGCCTGCAAAAAGATATGTAGTACTAGGCTCATTAAAACAAACACATGCTTATCCTGTTTGATTCTGTCAGTCCCTCTGAACAGTCAGAATGTAGCTTTGTAGCCCTGGTTACGTATATATAAAACCATCTGGTTTAGAGCAACAGGGTTTAATTGCCTGCATAAGAGGTTTTGAAGACTGCTAGGAATAGAAAATAGGCCTCTGGGCCAGGAGTCAGCACTTTTCCAGATCTGTCATGACATACTTTCACTGAGATCATCAGGAGGGATCCAGTGCCACCACCTCTCTGCAGGTGTGGTAGCATCCTAACAGTTCTGACCAAGAACTGTCTCCGTGCCCATTCTCTCTTGCAGCTGTCCCCAACCCTCTCTTTTGCAATCTGCTGTGCAGCACAAGAGCAAAAGAGGAGCATCTGCATTGCTTAAACACCTAAGAACTACTGCCCTGCTAGGGGCACTTCATGACATGTCAGTGGTGACCATTTGGTGGTGATAGAGTGAGACCAAGGTAAGCTTACAACACTGCCATACTCGAGCACTTCTCTTCTGGGGATCTGCTGTTGTGTGACCTGTGCCAGATGTGATATTGTTGTTCTCCTCTACTGAGCTCCTCTCCAGCAAAAGAGGGATCTGAGTCCTTCCTGGAGAGACACAATTGTCATTGTTCAGCTTTTTGCAAATGCAATGTAGGTGTTAAAAAGCTTGGCCTTGCACTGCTCTTAGGTCTGGCATTGATACCAAACGTGATAGTTTAGGTTCCACTGAGCACTCAGGGCAGACGTGGATGTGACAATCCCAGACTGGCAAATTCTGATTAAAAGCCTCACCATGACCCCAGTGGTGTGCATGTGCAGCCTGGCCAGGACTGCCAATGGCTGTGAGCTTCCAGCGAGAAAGGGCTGTGAGATCTCACACTTCAAGGAGCTATAATTACAGCTCCAAGGCACAGAAGTCCTTTTTTGCTTTTCTGCCCTGTTTCCTAAGCCTGTTCTCATGCCCCAGCTCTCTTCTTCTGTCCTTCCTTCAGGCCATCTGCCCAGGTCACCACAGAGTCAGGTTCCTGTGCCCAGGAAGCAGCTCTTATCAGAGAGTTGGGGCTGTGCAGCCTGGAGAAGAGAAGGTTTCCAGGAGACCTTATAGAAGCCTTCCAAAATCCGAAGGAGGCCTACAGGAAGTCTGGGGAGGGATTATTGACAAGGTCTTGCAATGTCAGGACAAGGGGCAATGGGTTTGAAGTGGCAGAGGGGAGACTTAGACTGGATGTTAGGAAGAAGTTTTTTACAGGGAGGGTGGTGAGACATTGGCACAGGTTGCCCAGGGAGGTTGTGGAGCACAGAATCACCCAACGTGATCTTTGATCACGTTGGGTGATTCTGTGCTCCACAACCTCCCTGGAGGTGTTCAAGGCCAGGTTGGAGGAGACCTTGAGTGACCTGTGCTAGTGGGAGGTGTCTCTGCAGTGGCAGGGGATTGGAACTAGATCATCTTTGAGGTCCCTTCCAACCTTACCGTTCTATGATTCTATAAAAACAAGAAAATGCATGAGTAGCTTTTTAATCTAATTATACTTGTGTTTGCTTGGCAGAATCTTAAATATTTTGCAAGCAATTTACTTGACCCAGCAAAGAGCTTGCAGGAGGAGACATGAAGGTTTGATGCAGCCACATGGACGCCCGGAACGTGGCTACAAGCGCGCGCGTGCCTCTCGCTAAGCCTCTTGCCAGAAGTGTGTGGAGCTTGTTTCTTGATTTCAGCAAATAGGTGCAAATGTAACCAGCCTCACTGTGCAGTGGGAGGTGTCTGGAGTGCCCTGCAAGTGTGGGCACAGCTGTGTCTGGCCCTCATGTCACAGCCAAGAGCCTCCAGGCAGTGTATGAATAGCACAGCAGTTGGAAAATTCACACGGAGGATTTCACAAGCGCGTTTGCTGGTTGAAACTTTTGTCCTAGAAACTGGGAACTCCTGCAGCTACGAGAAGGGAGGCTCCTTGTCACTTACAGCTGAGGTCAGGGGAGGGCCAAAGCAAGGAAGTTTGTATTGCAGCAATTTGTACCTTATCTTGTTTATAGATGTAAACAGAAGGCTTACACTTCCGTTGCTGAACTCTCTCCTGCACCAAAACTGTTCAGTGCAGAGAGGAGGAGAGGGATGGCCAACGTGTGTGCACACTTACTCCTTGAGCACATTTTGAGAAGCACAGTTAAAGAGTCTGGGGTTTCTGAAATGTTTGAAGTGTTTAGAGCTTGGGACTCCCTTGCAGTGATTAAGAACTGCATTACTCTGCAGACCGCAGGGGTCATTCCAGGATCTCCGTAGGGTCTGGATGCAACTCGTGGGCTTGGATCAACACCACTGAAGCCAAGAGTCCTTTCATGAGCTTTAGGTCACTCCCAACTGCTTCTGAAGTCATTGCCCAGGCTTTTCTCATTTTAGTCACAGTACCAGAGTTTTGTATCATTTGAAAAGCTCCAAGGCAAGGGACATATGGAGCCTACAAAAGCATAGTTATTGTGCTAGCTAGCTCCAATCCCATGCAAAGCAAATTATTCATGCACACTCTCTGGATAGGAGGCACAAGCTTTCATGTGGTTGCATGGATAAAGGGAGGAGAATTTGGGCCACTGACTCAGTCTGTCAACAATATTTCCCCCTAAATACAGCCAGGGAGCTGCAAAGCAGATTTCTCACAGCACTGATGGTGGGGCAGGACTCCCTTTGGAAAATGTGACCCCTTATTTACATGCCTCTTGGAAACCAGTATCATCCAAGGGAGGCAAACTCTTCCAAAAGTCTGGCCTTTTGATCATGACCTTTCCTGAAAGTAAGCAGTTGAACAAAGGCAGTCTAGAAGTAGCATTTCAATTGAGAATCAGACAGCTTGTCTGGGAGAGGAGCAATAGTGTGCTGGTTTGAGGCTAGCTGGAATATTTTAATAGAGAAAATTACACTATAGGCTGTGAAAGGAAAACATGGTGATGTCTACTTCACTCATAGGCTTGCTGAGATGTTTACGAGAAGAATTCAAAACATAGATAAGTCAGTCTGTCTGTAGGGGCACAGCGTCTCGGGCAGTCTAGCTTCTGGCTTCTCTCTGCCAGTTAGTCTTCACTAATCACTTTCCTTCTAACACCCCTGGCCGATCCTCCAAACTCACCTTGTGTGTAAGGCAAACCTTGGGGTAAGGTATAGGGATGGGGAGAAGGTGGAAGGGTGGTTGGGAGCCCCTCCTGGGGTCTCTGATTTCTGGGAGAGGGATTGTGTTTCTGTATTCCCTTTAACTTGTCTATGTCTGTAACTATTCCTGTCTATTGTGTCTATCTCTGCTTGTCCATTGTGCTGAGCTGTAAATAGAGTTTCAGTCCTTAACTTCCAGCTGGCTGAGTTCTAGTCTGGGTCATTTTACAAAGTGTGGGGGGCGGGGAACTCCCAAACCATCACAAGTAGCAAGCTGCCCACCCTGCCCAAGCCACGGCCATGCTATATGATGCTGCACTCCTGCACTGAAACCTGACATTCAACAGGTGTTCTGCTGCTTAGGCACTCTCGTGGAAGGAGAAAAAGCTTGAAGAGATACACTACAAAAAGGTCCTTTAAAGGCATCTACTTTTCCATTTCAGCCCCATGACCAAAGTGCACTGTGTTTTAAATTCAATTACCATTGCAATGGCCACTGCAGAGTGATGAGGACATTCTTGCTCCAGTCGTCTTTGTGTCCACTTGGCAGCAATCCTGAACACCCAGAAAAGGAGACAGTTTCTATTTCCCCCCATTATTGCTTTCCCCATAGAAGTATTTCTTATTTGGCCTTGCCACATTGGAAAAAAAATTAAAATTCTTATGATCCTTTCACAAAGGAATTAAATCTACTCTATTATTTCAGTTAGTGGAAAATAGAAAAGCCAATCAGCTGACTGTAATTGTACAATAAAGCCAAGAGTAGTTCATTTCAATCCTTGTTCCATAATACTTATATAATTCAGACCTGGAGACCAAAGCACTAAGGTCATGGATTAACAGTGGCTTAAAGCTGAAAATAGCCTGAGGAAGTAAGGATGACAGAGTAATTACTAGTGAGCAAATCATATGTTAAATGGGTATGGGAATTATTTAGTGTGTGATATTTAATCAATGTAAATGGAAGAAATAAAAGCAAATTCAGCTTTTAAGGTCTCCATTCATATATATATATATATATATATATATATATAGTCTGTGTAATTGCAATAGATCTGTGAAAACTTAAATTTGAAGTGACAATATATTAAAATTAATTGCTTTATGGCAAGATGTTGAAACACAGAAGACAGTTCTCATGAACTGGAAGTTTGCCTTTTTCAGTGGTGTATAAAAACAAACCCTCTGCCATTCAACAGAAGCAAGTGAAAATCACACTGTGCAGAAACCCAATCCT
>VWZE01015521.1:47406-65567 GCA_013396675.1 Eubucco bourcierii
GTGACCTGTGCTAGTGGGAGGTGTCCCTGCCTATGGGAGGGGGTTGGAACTGGATGATCTTTGAGGTCCTTTCCAACCTTACCATTCTATGCTTCTAATAGTCTTGGTAGTACGTGCAATAAAGCATCTCTATTATTTCCATCAGAGTCACAACATCTTTCTGAGTAACATTTCCATGTGGAAAGCCACCAAAAATCCAAACATAGACCTCAGGATACATCATGCTAGTTTTTTTAATAGGCCTTTAATATGCTATCTGCTGAACTATGGACAAACAGCAAATCCAGAGAAGAGCAGCCCAGTGAATCATAGAATCACAGAACTGTCGGGGCTGGAAGGGATCATGCAGTTCCAACCCCCCTACCATGGGCAGGGACACCTCCCACTAGATCAGGTTACTCAGAGCCACATCCAGCCTGGCCTTAAAGACCCCCAGGGGCGAAGCTTCCACCATCTTCCTGGGCAACCTGTTCCACGCTCTCACCGACCCCATGGTGAAGAACTTCTTCCTAACATCCAGTCTGAATCTACCCATTTCTAGTTTTGCTCTATTTCCCCCAGTCCTATCACTACCTGACATCCTAAAAACCTCCCCAGCTTTCTTGTAGCCCCCTTCAGACACCGGAAGGTCACAATAAGGTTTCCTTGGAACCTTCTTTTCTTCACACTCTAGTGAAATTTGATGTGAGTTGGGGATGCATCAGTTTGCTGCTTAAATAAATTAATGTTTAAATATGTAAACAAAAGTTTTGGTTAAAAAAAGAAAAGCTCTATACAAGGGAGAGGACAGATGAAAGCTGACATTTTCTGGACCAGCAACAGATATAAGTACTGATCAAAAAATACTCCTTAAATACAGAAATCACTGCCAGGTCCCATTTGGATAGATAATGAATGACTGGAATGGTCAAGTGAAAGAGATGTTATGCAATGCTGATATGTAAAGCTCCAAAAGGATGTAATGGGATTACTTTGATCAAGTGATGAAAGAAGAAATTCCCACCTTGTCTCTCCACCGCAGAGACAATCCTCCTGGCCAAGCTGAGGCAAGGAACTGGCTTAGGCTTGCTCTCAGCTCGTGTCAGCAGTTTCCTGATGGCTCTCTGTCTGACCTTGGAGTGCAGGAAAGACAGCAGACAGAGGAGAGCAGTTGTCTGAGTAGAAGTAATTTGGTGAAGCTGTCCAGGCAGAGTTCTTCATAGAATCATAGAATGGTAAGGTTGGAAGGGACCTCAAGGATCATCTAGTTCCAAGGCCCTGCCATAGGCAGGGACACCTCCCACTAGCACAGCTCACTCAAGGCCTCATCCAATCTGGCCTTGAACACCTCCAGGGAAGGAGCATCCACGACCTCCCTGGGCAACCTGTGCCAGTGTCTCACTGCCCTCACTATAAAGAACTTCCTCCTAACATCCAGTCTAAATCTCCCCTCTGCCAGTTTAAGCCCATTGACCCTTGTCCTGTCGTTGCAGGACCTTGTAAATAATCCTTCCCGAGCCTTCCTCTAGGCCCCCTTCAGATACTGGAAGGCTACTATCAGGTCCCCTCGAAGCCTTCTCTTCTCCAGGCTGAAGAGCCCCAACTCTCTCAGCCTGTCCTCATAGGAGAGCTGCTGCAGCCCTCTGAGCATCTTTGTGGCCTCCTCTGGACCTGCTCCAACACTTCCATGTCCTTCCTGTGCTGAGGGCTCCAGAACTGCACACAGGACTCCAGGTGGGGTCTGTGTGCAGTTCTTCCCTTGCACCTTGGGGACACGTTGCAGTGTTTTACACAGCAATGGAAGGAGAGGTCCAACTGTAAAGGAGGGACTGTTTCAAAATTAATAATGATATTAATTTTGATATCCAGGCAGAGATTGTTAATAACTATGAAAACTGTTTATTAACATTAAATCTCGCCACAAAACTTATATACAAGGTTCAAAAACACACGGTTTGGAAATTTGTACATGCAGGGAACAGGTAAACTGGAACACTTTAAAGGCAGCTAACATAAGCAAACATTTTTACTGGCAGAGAAGGTTTATGTGTAGGAAGCTCCTTTCTGCTTATGGCAGAAGGCAATTAATGATTATAAGAGGCTTGAAGTATTTACTCACAAAAATATCCTGGGACAATACCCAAAACACGTGGGGGGCTGCTGCCGGGTCGGAAGCTGTTAGAGGCTTTGGAGTTTCCTCAGGCTCCTGGGTGCTTCAAATAGAGGAGGCAGACATCTGTGAGCTGGTCCTGGCTCTCTTGGCAGCAGGCTCTCATGTGCAGGCAGATGTCTGTGATGTGCAGTCTGGGCAGGGTGTCACGCTGGCTGTGCAGGCTGAATGCGTGGAGGCATCAGAGCCTGATCCTGCTTCTTGGGGTCCCACCCAGCTCAGGATCCATGAGGTAATAAGAGTACAATAACAAACCCACTCAATGTGCTACCTGCTCATCCTTTATATCCATTTCAGCCCGAGACTGATGGGCCTTTGGACATGGATTAGCCAGTCAAGATGGCAGTTTGCCCATATTAGGTGATGCTGGGGCTTCCATCCCCTTTCCTGCAGCCACCACCCCCAACACAGAGGGAGGGGGAGCAGGGGAGCATGCCTGGGCAAGCCAGGACATGTACAAGCCCTCCTTTGGCCTATTCAGGCCTACCACAACACCAACTAAGAGACCAAGGTAGCCCCTCTGAAGGTCAAACAAGACCATTCCACCTCCTAAACTTCAGTAGGAAAGCTTCTTCTGGTGACAAAAATATTATAAGTAGGATGTACTTGTGCCCTGAGTGTTAGCAATCAAATGACAAAATACACATCATGCCACAACCCTCTCACAGAGAGGGTGATGCCAGGACCTCCCAGAACTCAATGCCTTTCCTATACTCCCCAGGAGAACATCTCACCTACCTCAGTTTTACAATGGTTTTATCTCCTACACCTCTTTTCAGTCCAGCTGTTTACCAAACTCCAACCACTTTGGTAGGTAGAACTGAAAGAATAAATGATTGTGAAGAATACCTTGAGGGAGTATAATCAGTGACTGCAAATACCACATGAAAGTTATTCAGCTATTGTTCACTCAGCATTGTGCTCCAGAGAAAACAAAGCTCTGACCTTTGACTATTTCATAACCTGCAAAGTACTTCTAATATTAAACAAAAAAACCCCAAAAAACAACCCAAAAAAAAAAAAACAACACCAAACTTCTGGGGGACATCTGCTGAAGTCAAAGGAAAGATTCCCACTGCTTCAGAGTAACCAAAGCATTCAGCACTTCTTGCAGGTGTTCAGTACATCACCATTAAATGTGTGCTCCTGTTTTGTGGAGTTGCACGGTCAGTGCTTGCCAAAAATCTTTGGCTGGAGTGGAAGATCTGCCTGCTCAATAAAGCAGGCCAGAGGGGGTTTAGGTACAACATGATATGAGCTCTCTCCCTCCCTTTGGAGAGGTCTGTATGCATAAGTTCAGTCTCTGGTATTGTGTTCTGCACCACCAGCAGCAAGACTACTGCCTCACACTCTTAGCTTCAGCCTTGATGTCTGACTGCAAACCTGAGGCTGCAGAAGGTCACAAACATGAAAAACTTTGTGGCACATCTTCAGTCTGAGCAGTAGGTTTTACAATCTGCAGTTTCAGAATCATAGAATCATAGAATCATAGAATCATAGAATCATAGAATGGTAAGGTTGGAAGGGACCTCAAGGATCATCTAGTTCCAACCTCCTGCCATAGACAGGGACACCTCCCACTAGTACAGGTCACTCAAGGCCTCATCCAACCTGGACTTGAACTCCTCTAGGGAGGGAGCAGTCACAACCTCCCTGGGCAACCTGTGCCAGTGTCTCACCACCCTCACTGCAAACAACTTCTTCCTAACATCCACTTTCAATCCCCCCTCTGCCACTTCAAACCCATTGCCCCTTGTCCTGTAATTACAAGACCTTGTCAATAGTTCCTCCCCAGCCTTCCTGTAGGCCCCCTTCAGATATTGAAAGGCTACTCTAAGGTCTCCTGGAAGCCTTCTCTTCTCCAGGCTGCAGAGCCCCAACTCTCATGGCCTGTCCTCATAGGAGAGCTGCTGCAGCCCTCTGATCATACTCAGCAGCCCTCTGAAGAATTAACCCAATAGCTTTACTACAACATATAGAATCATAGAATGGTAAGGTTGGAAGGGACCTCTAGGATCATGTAGCTCCAACGCCCTGCCATAGGCAGGAACACCTCCCACTAGCACAGGTCACTCAAGGCCTCATCCAACCTGACCTTGAACACCTCCAGGGAGGTTGTGGAGCACAGAATCACCCAACGTGATCTTTGATCACGTTGGGTGATTCTGTGCTCCACAACCTCCCTGGGCAACCTGTGCCAGTGTCTCACCACCCTCACTGTATGTATGTTGTGTGGAATATACTGTGTATATATTCTGACAGCTGCTTAAACCTAGCTGTCTCCTAAACCCAAGCAGTTCTGAGAAGCTGCTTATTGCTCTGCTTCCCAAGATAGCTCCGTGCTCAAAACCCTGCTACATTTTACAGAACGTTTCACATGTCAAATCAGAAGTTACACAGAAAACTTCATGTTGACCATCTGCATTTGACCATTCAGTTAATATTAGTTTCTGGAGATCTTGGTTCACGAAATTCTACTCATTTCAAAAGCTGGCCAAAGGATCACTTGGATTTTATCCTCTTGGCTTGAATCTTCTGTATCTCTTACAGTTTCCTGGCTGTGTAGATGATATGTTGCACATGAAGCACAGAACACTTAGAGGGATGAAACTGAGCAGCCCTTGGACACTGGGACAGTTTTCAAAGGCCATTGCAAATGCACTCAATCCATCATTTGGCTTGCATTACTCTAAACCACATATATTCCCTGGGAAATGTAAGGAAATTTTGGAGTGGGGGGAGGGAATGGAATAGGGCAAGGGAGAGAAAGGAAGAAAATGTAAATACTGGAAGCGGGAATGCACATTGAAGAAACAGTTATTTGGGATAAATAACTATTCCCAGGATGAATCAAACATTTTCTACTTAAATATAAACAAGGCTATCTGTGTAACCTAAGCATAGTTGAGAAACAGGAATTTATTTCAAGTAAAACAGCCACTCAAAGTAGGGAAACACCTCAACCAACTTTATGATTTAAACCAAGGCTCTGCACAACTGCTGGTATTTTGTGAAGAAATCAAGTCCTTGGTACACACTGGAGCATCAGAGGATAGAGGCTGTCCTAGTACCCAAGGCTACTCCCAGAAGCTCTCCTGAGACAGAGTCTAAAGTGCTTTCTCCTCCACCATCCCCTCTTGCAAAGCAAGGACAAATAGGAGAAAGTTTGGTGACTTAAGCAGGATGTCCTACTGTGAAATCCATCACATGGTGACTGTCATTCCTTACCCAACATCAATGGGATAGAAATCATAGAATCACAGAATGGTAAGGTTGGAAGGGACCTCAAGGATCATCTAGTTCCAACCCCGTGCCATAGGCAGGGACACCTCCTGCTACTACAGGTTACTCAAGGCCTCCTCCAATCTGGCCTTGAACACCTCCAGGCAGGGAGCAGCCACAACCTCCCTGGGCAACCTGTTGCAGTGTCTCACCACCCTCACTGCAAACAACTTCCTTCTAACACCCAGTCTAAATCTCACCTCTGTCAGATCAAACCCATTGCTCCTTGTCCTGTCATGACAAGACCTTGTCAATAGTCCTTTCCCAGTCTTCCTGCGGCCCCCTTCAGATACAGGGGAGCAGAATCCTCTCCCTTGCCCTGCTGCCCACACTGCTCTTGCTGCAGCCCAGCACACAGTTGCTGTCTGGGCTGCACTCACACTGCAGCCTCATCTGGAACTTTTCATCACCCCACACCCCCAGGTCCTGTTCCTCAGGACTGCTCTCAGCCATTCCCCACCCAGCCTGGAGTTGTGCTTGGGATTGTGCCCACCCAAGTGCAGGACCTTATACTTGGCCTTGTTGAGTATCATGAGGTTAACCTGGGCACACCTCTGCAGCCTGTCCAGGTCCAACTCCTTCAGTTCCTTTGAAGAGACAACGAGGAGCAGGAGGGTGTTTCTGAAAGCCATTGCTATTGGAAGTCCAAGGTTTCACTCCTTGGCCCTTCCCTAAAGTTCAATACACATTCAGCTGACTAGTACTGCAAAACATCCCATGCACCTAATGACATAGAGCATCACATTTTTGTGAGACAAAACAGCCACAGAGAGTGCAAAGAAAAGCCTTACTAGAATAAAACAATTTCCAGATTGGATAGCTCAGAGAAAGTTATCTTTAGTGAAGCTGAGTTTCTGAGTTGCTTTGATCAAGTGAGTTTCAAAAGGTGATTACAGCCCCATAAGTGTTTCCCTAAGCAGTATCCTGTGGGATGGGGAAGGCCAGAATTCAGGCAGAAGCTTTCCCCTGTACAAAAGCCTTGCCACTGACATTGTCAAGGGATCTGTTGCACTCCATTGTGTCCATAATCTTCAAATTAAAGCTCTCTAAATCCACAATAGTCTAATAAACCACAAGCCTGTAACAGCCCCTTCAATTTTCCACGTTAATAATCCATGGATTAAGAGTCCCTCTGCTGCTACAATAGACAGAACTGGTCTTCTCTACTGTGTCAATGACCCATGAATTATAGGGCTGTGTCTCAGATGGTTAGATAATACTTCACTCAAGTCCCCGCGATAGATTTTTCTAACAGGGCAAATGGAGGACTCTGTTTTGGAGTAAAAGCACATTGTGGCATTCTCATTTCTGGAACTGCTCTTCCTATTCCTCTTGACAGTATCCCCACACAAAAGCACATCCCCCCCCACCCCCTTTTATCATATCAATCCATCTGTTCTGCAAGACATGGCCAAGTCACCTTCCATTTACAGCTGTGCGTTTAATATAGAATCCTAGAATGGTAAGGTTGGAAGTGACCTCAAAGATCATCCAGTTCCAACCCCCTGCCATAGGCAGGGACACCTCCCACTAGCACAGGTCACTCAAGGCCTCGTCCAACTTAGCCTTGAGCACCTCCAGGGAGGTTGTGGAGCACAGAATCACCCAAGATCACGTTGGGTGATTCTGTGCTCCACAACCTCCCTGGGCAACCTGTGCCAGTGTCTCACCACCCTCACTGTAAAGAATCATAGAATGGTAAGGTTGGAAGTGACTTCAAAGATCATCTAGTTCCAACTCCCTACCAAAGGCAGGGACATCTCCCACTAGTACAGGTCACTCAGGGCCATGTCCAACCTGGCCTTGAACATGTCCAGGGAGAGAGCAGCCACTACCACCCTGGGTTACCTGTGCCAGTGTCTCATCAATATGTCACATGAAAGTTTAATACCAGGTGCACATCCATAACTGGTTAATCTATTGCTGTAAAATACTTCCATTTCCTTGCAATGGGGTCTGAAAATCATAGAATCATAGAATGGTAAGGTTGGAAGGGACCTCAAGGATCATCTAGTTCCAACTTCCTGCCATAGGCAGGGACACCTCCCACTAGTACAGGTCACTCAGGGCCATGTCCAACCTGGCCTTGAACATGTCCAGGGAGAGAGCAGCCACTACCACCCTGGGTTACCTGTGCCAGTGTCTCACCACCCTCACTGTGAAGAACTTCCTCCTAACATCCAGTTTCAATCTCCCTTCTGCCAGTTTAAATCAGTGTGACCACGCAGCTACTAACAAAATTGTAGCAGCGACCTATCACCACTGCTAGAACCATAGAGTCATAGAATGGTAAGGTTGGAAGTGACTTCAAAGATCATCTAGTTCCAACCCCCTGCCATAGGCAGGGACACCTCCCACTAGTACAGGTTACTCGAGGCCTCCTCCAACCTGGTCCTGAACACCTCCAGGGAGGTTGTGGAGCACAGAATCACCCAACGAGATCTTTGATTCTGTGCTCCACAATCTCCCTGGGCAACCTGTGCCAGTGTCTCACCACCCTCACTGTGTTAGGAACTTCCTCCTCAAAAATAACCTGCAATATTTGATACTGATTTCTGGGTAGCACTTCTTAACACACTCATATCACTCAATAACTCTTTACTGTACCATTTACTATGAAGCACAGAGAGCACCTCCAGCACTCACACCAGTGAGCAAAAGGAAGCAGAGTGGAGTCACTTCAGAACAACTGCCCAAACCCATCAGCTGTAAAGTGCTCATCGACTTTTCCTGAGAGGGAGCAAGGAAGCCTCTCTAACAGCTGCATGACTTCACCTCTGCAAATGCCACTGCAGCCAGCAGCCTGGATTTTCTGTATGGGTGGAGGTGCCCTGCCAGCCACTGGAGTGGAAAAAAAAACGTGATGGGTAGGAGCAGACAGATTGTCTCTGTGGCGTTTTCACCGGGCAGCACTGTCCCAGTGGCACATCGTCTGCCTGAAGAGAATGCCAATGCTATTATTATTTTTTCCCTCTTTTTAAAGCAGAAATCTTCATATTGAACTCAAAACCACACAAATCATTGTGCTTTGGAGCAGGGTTGTTAAAGCCAAGATGTTTTACATCTTTGTCAGTGACATGGACAGAGGAATCAGTTCACCCTGAGCAGGTTTGCAGATGGCACCAAGCTGTGTGGCACAGTTGAATTTGCTAGAGGGCAGGGATCCATCCAGAGGGATCTGGACAGGCTGCAGAGCTGTGCCCAGGCCAACCTCAGGACATTCAACAAGGCCAAGTAGTCACAATGCCAAGCACAACTCCAGGCTGGGTGGGGAATGGCTGAGAGCAGCCCTGAGGAACAGGCCCTGGGGGTGTGGGGTGATGCAAAGCTGAAGATGAGGCTGCAGTGTGAGTGCAGCCCAGACAGCAACTGTGTGCTGGGCTGTAGCAAGGGAGGGGATTGTGCCCCTTTGCTCTGCTCTCCTCAGACCCNGGAGACCTTAGAGTAGCCTTCCAGGATCTGAAGGGGGCTCCAGGAAAGCTGGGGAGGGACTATTGGCGAGGTCTTGCAATGCCAGGACAAGGGGCAATGGGTTTGAACTGGCAGAGGGGAGACTGAAACTGGATGTTAGGAGGAAGTTGTTTGCAGTGAGGGTGGTGAGACACTGGCACAGGTTGCCCAGGGAGATTGTGGAGCACAGAATCAACCAACATGATCTTTGATCACATTGGGTGATTCTGTGCTCCACAACCTCTCTGGAGGTGTTCAAGACCAGGTTGGATGAGGCCTTGAGTGAGCTGTGCTAGTGGGAGGTGTCCCTGCCTATGGCAGTGGGTTGGAACTGGATGATCTTTGGATGTCCCTTTCCAACCTTACCATTCCATGATTCTATGAATGCCTGTTAGGTTAGCCAGCCATGCCTCCATTAAAGCAGAGCTGTTCCATACCATATATCTTTTACAGTGTTCAGTCCAGACTGCCATTACTTGGAACGTTTAAAAAGATGCTGTCAGCTTCACTAGACATGAGGAGAGGCTCTGCACTGCACATAATGGGCTCTTTCCATGTCTGCTGCTGCATCTTAAAGTATATTGAACAAGAAGTTTGGTTTTATTTTGCTTTTCAGAAGGCAATAAATCCTCTGGTTGAAAGTTTAGAGCAGTAATGCTTTGGGGCAGGTAAAATTGTGGCCAGGGCAATTCCCAATAAGGAAATATCCATTAATTATTGGAAGAAAAAAATGTATTTGCCAATTCTCTGGTCTTCCAGACAGTCAGTGAAGGTCAGTTTTGTAAATCACCTGTGGTAGCTATGACAGTCTATTAAATAAAACAGTCCCAAATAAAGACTTGTTAACATTGATTCTGGAGCTTAACTTCGCTGTTAAATCTTTCAGTGTCAGAAGGAAGACCTACACAGCATCTACAGGCAATTAAAATTACAGTTAAATTAATACTGGCAATAACCACAGCAGTAGCCAGCAGAAGATGAAGATAAATCTCTTGTGATGCAACAAAATGAGGGTGAGAGGAGGAGGGCAGAGTAATAGGTGATTGTTTGTATTATTTGTAGAGCAGTTGTGAAAACAAGTGTCAAGGTGAGGCGAAGTGAGTTTCGTGCTGCTGGCTACCACATGTGACAGGTTCCTGCAGCAAAAACCTGCAATGCCACAAATCATTGGGTTCACTTTAGCTGGCTACCTGCTCTACAGCTCTCAGGATATCACCTCTTATTTTACCTTGATGGAGATTTCATGGTTTACTTTAATGTCCTGTAGATGATAAAATAAGGCTCTGAACTACCTATCTACTTACCTACCTACCTGTCTACCTACCTGCCTGTATGTCCATCTACCTACCTGTCTGTCTATCTACCTACCTGCCTGTCTGTCTCTCTCTATCTTCATCTCCATTTCCATCTCCATCTCTCTCTCTCTCCATCTCCATCTCCACCTCCATCTCCATCTCCATCTCCATCTTCATCTCTATCTCTATCTCTATCTCTCTCTATCTCTATCTCTATCTCTATCTCTATCTCTATCTCTATCTCTATCTCTATCTCTATCTCTATCTCCATCTCCATCTCCATCTCTCTCTCCATCTCCACCTCCATCTCCATCTCCATCTCCATCTCTATCTCTATCTCTTTCTCCATCTCTATCTCTATCTCTCTCTCTATCTCTATCTCTATCTCTATCTCTATCTCTATCTCTATCTCTATCTCTATCTCTATCTCTGTCTCCATCTCCATCCCCGTCTCCATCTCCACCTCCATCTCTATCTCTATCTTGGGCTGCAGATCAGATTTGGAAGAGTAGATGTACTGCATTACCATCAAAACCCCCCAACAAACCCAAATTTGACTCATCTGCCTCATGGAGAGGCACTAAAATTCTGCCGTCAATTCATTTCCCTTTGCAAACAGGTGTAAGAACAAGAGCTCTATTATCATTAGCTAATGTATAGAATAAATACCTCCATGCTAGCTGAACCACATGTGATAGAAAGTGCTGGTTTGTCTCCTGTGACTGCTAGGACCTGTGCAACGAGCCTCCCCTGATTCTGACACAAAGTCAGCATTGTCTTCTGAACTCATCTCAGCCTTTAAATTGACCTTGCAGTACTTTTCTTGGTTGTCACGCTGAGCACAGTGTTTATCTTGTTACAGTAGTTATACAGAGCAGACTGTTTTTCAAGAAGGGAAATATCAGATGTCAAGGATGTGAAAGTCCAGAGGGCCCAACACTTGAGGCAGGCTCCCTGCTTCCGAGATTGGCCAAGCCTGCTGTATCCTGGTGGCAACACCAACCAGGGCTGAGCTCCGTTCACCCAGCACCATGGAGCTTCCTGTGACACAAGCCCCAGTGGCACCTACTTCGTTCCCTCCTACAGCTCATGCAGCCCAGATAACCTACCGAGTCCTGGGCTGCAACAAGAGCAGTGTGTTCAGCAGGGCAAGAGAGGTGATTCTGCCCAATTGCTCTGCTCTCCTCAGAGCCCACCTGCAGTCCTGTGTGCAGTTCTGGAGCCCCCAGCACAGGAAGGACATGGAAGTGTTGGAGCCAGTCCAGAGGAGGATACAAAGATGCTGAGAGGGCTGCAGCAGTTCTGCTATGAGGACAAGCTACAAGAGTTGGGGCTGTGCAGTCTGGAGAAGAGAAGGCTTCCAGGAGACCTTAGAGCAGCCTTCCAGGATCTGAAAGGGGCCTACAGAAAGACTGGGGAGGGACTATTGACAAGGTCTTGTAATGACAGGACAAGGGACAATGGGTTTGAAGTGGCAGAGAGAAGATTGACACTGGATGTTAGGAGGACGTTTTTTACAGTGAGGTTAGTGAGACACTGGCACAGGCTGCCCAGGGAGGTTGTGGAGCACAGAATCACCCAACGTGATCTTTGATCACGTTGGGAGATTCTGTGCTCCGCAACCTCCCTGGAGGAGTTCAAGGCCAGGTTGGATGAGACCTTGAGTGACCTGTACTAGTGGGAGATGTCCCTGCCTATGGCAGGGGGTTGGAACTAGATGATCCATGAGGTCCCTTCCAACCTTACCATTCTATGATTCTGTGATTCTCACATTAGAAAGGCAGTTGGTCCTGTGAGACCTACAGCAACTTTTTGGGTAGAGTAATGCATTTATTTCCATGTTATGATAAAACACTGAGCCCAGAGAAGTAAGGAGAAGGCGACGCACGCAATTACCACACAAACAGGAGCGCCTGTCGCTCCTCTCATGCGGAAACGTTCTGGTTCCCAGGGTGGATGGGGCCAGGAGAAGCACCACTAATGTGTTCCACCACCAGGCAAGGGATTTTTTTTGGAGATGAAGGCAGGAGGGACACCTAAAGGACAGTTTAGGATTACCCCAAGCTTACTGCACCAAAAGGCTGTGTGAATGCTTTGGGTTACATAAGCTTGCACACCCCTCTGTCCCCCCTGCCTCCAACATATTGCTACGTGCTCTCTATATACACACAGCTTGTTAGCAGCTCTGCAGGGTTCCCGAGAGCAGTGAAAGAACAGAAACCAGGATTGTATGGTCATAACAACCAGCTCAGTTTCTTCTGCTTTCTAAGCTCCCCTCCTTAAGCACAGGAGGGGTGACTCCTGAGGGAAGGCCATGAATTTTTTATTTTCCTGACCAGAGGGTGATTTTGCTCAGTCAAAGCCATATACATTGTTCCTCGTTACTAAGGCAACAGGTACCTTACAAATGCTGATAACACATAAACTAATACAACTCTGCAGTTTGCTCTTTCTTTCCAGTGCAGCTTAATAACCCGTGTGGATGCTGCAGCCACCTCTCTCCTGCTGGGTTAAATGAGCACTTCAGGAAGTATTATCTCCCTTCCAGCGTGGACTCTGCGGTGCCTGCACAAAGACAGGCACTGAACTGCGGAGCTGGGCCACTATCAAAAGGCAGAGAGGTTTCAGACAGCTCCAGAGAGGAGTGGGGACCGCTGTGGGAGAACCACAGAAATCTGCCGCAGCACTGCTGCCACCCTAAAAGCTGTTAAGGATCCTTAATGCTCTCTGTCTGAGCAATGTAACCTTGATAGTCCCACAAAGGAAATGCTGGAGCAGAAACTCTTTAGTTCCAAGCTGTGTCCACACCATCAGCAACAAGGGCTAACAGAATTAAGGGCTGTTTCTTGAACTCTGCCTTGCTCCTCCTCTCTTATGCCAGCCTCTATAAAACACATGCTCAACTATTAACATGCCAGGCCCCCACTGCTTTTGCAGTGAGAGCAGGGTTAAAATGCTTCACTGGTCTCCTTAATCCCTCTCACATGATTTAGTCAACACCAGTAGGGGAGAGGGACCCACAGGCTTTGCCTCCATGGCTCCCCCTTCTCCAGAACATCCCTAAGAAGAGCTGAATTCAGCATTGCACTTGGGCTGGGTGCAGTGGGAGCTGCACAGAAACTGCTTTTTGGAGTATGCATCGCAGAGGCACACATTTGGAATTGCTTTGTGCTTGCTACCAATCAGCCCCTTTGTCCTGATGATCTAACAGCAACACAAATAACTTAAATAATGTATGTTTAACTTCCTTCCAAGAGCAAAACACAGGATGGGCAGTGCACTCCCTCTCAAAAGAGCTTTTACAAGCACAAGATGAGGACAGTTTTACAGAGCCCGTTCTTATGGTGGATGGCTTGCTGCTGCAAGACAAGGGGCTTTTATTGAAACCCCAGCAGAAGGGTAAACATTTGAAATAAAACTAAACAAGAGGTTAGTTGTTGAGGAAAAGTCAGTCATCTGTCAGCATTTGGCAAACAAACTCTTCTTAAGAGTGGCCTTCCACAGCACTGGACTGGGATTCCAGTACTTGGATTTAACCACTGTAGTTTGAATTCCTTCTACTTAATGAGGGGGCTCCCTGCTGTATCAAATTTGCAGCACTGTTGGCTGCTGGAAGCATTATTTATTTGCCAAATAGATCTTAGGAGAACAAACCTGGGTTCCAAGTCTCAGGAACACTGCAAATATGCTACTAGAGGAGATTTCCCCAAGAGAAAACACTGTGAGCTCAGCACCTCCCTTTGAAAGCCATTAGCAAATGGTGTCTCTCCTCTGGATGTGAACTCACTGCCTTCTTATTTTACCTCCCTAGACCTTGTCAGCCTATCCTCTCCCCAAGTTACTGTGTGCAGTTCTGGAGCCCCCAGCACAGGAAGGAGATGGAAGTGTTGGAGTGAGTCCAGAGGAGGCCACAAAGATGCTCAGAGGGCTGCAGCAGCTCTGCTGTGAGGCCAGGCTGAGAGAGTTGGGGCTGTGCAGCCTGGAGAAGAGAAGGGTTCCAGGAGACCTTGGAGTGGCCTTCCAGGATCTGAAGGGGGCTCCAGGAAGGCTGGGGAGGGACTATTGACAAGGTCTTGTAATGCCAGGACAAGGGGCAATGGGTTTGAAGTGGCAGAGGGGAGATTGAAAGTGGACGTTAGGAGGAAGTTTGCAGTGAGGGTGGTGAGACACTGGCACAGGTTGCTCAGGGAAGTTGTGGAGCACAGAATCACCCAATGTGATCAAGGTCACATTGGGTGATTCTGTGCTCCACAACCTCCCTGGAGGTGTTCAGGACCAGGTTGGATGAGGCCTTGAGTGACCTGTACTAGTGGGAGGTGTCCCTGCCTATGGCAGGGGGTTGGAACTAGATGAGTTTTGGGGTCCCTTCCAGCCTTACCATTCTATGAGTGTATGATTCTATGATCTCATGGGTGGCTATGATGAAGGCAAGGGCAGATGTTCCTACCTTATGTGAGGGCTGCTCTAGATACACTAAACTTTTTCTTTCCAATCTTCAGTATTCCACGATTCTATAAAACTGATTTCAGCGAGAATCCTTTGAAGTGCACATCTAAAGTAATTAACCATTGAATAATATGTGAAGCTTGGTTCCACCATAAACTCAAATACACAGGGCTCCTTCTTAATTACCAAGCCCTTCCCTTACCTCTGGTTGACTTACCAACCCAAACACCTGCTTCTTATGGGCAGAATGCAACAAACAGCTGACCCATATAGAATCATAGAATGGTAAGGTTGGAAGAGACCTCAAGGATCATCTAGTTCCAACCCTCTGACATAGGCAGGGACACCTCCCACTAGCACAGGTCACTCAAGGCCTCCTCCAACCTGGCCTTGAACACCTCCAGGGAGGGGACATCCACAACCTCCCTGGGCAACCTGTGCCAGTGTCTCACCACCCTCACTGCAAACAACTTCCTCCTAACATCCACTTTCAATCTCCCCTCTGCCACTTCAAACCCATTGCCCCTTGTCCTGGCATTGCAAGCCCTTGTCAATAGTCCCTCCCCAACCTTCCTGTAGGTCCCCTTCAGATACTGGAAGGCTACTCTAAGGTCTCCTGGAAGCCTTCTCTTCTCCAGGCTACACAGCCCAAACTCTCTCAACCTGTCCTCACAGCAGAGCTACTGCAGCCCTCTGAGCATCTTGGTGGCCTCCTCTGGACCCGCTCCAACAGTTCCATGTCCTTCCTGTGCTGAGGGCTCCAGAACTGCACACAGTATATGTAATTCATCCTGAGGGCATTCAGATTTTTTCAGAGAATTAATGCACACAATGTTCTTAACAAACCCTCAAGCCCCCAAACCACTCACCCCTTCTTGAAATCAACTGAAACCTAAAGCAGATGGACAGACAACAGTTGCAAATCAAACAAATATTCCATGGTTCAGCTCGACTTCAAATAAGTTTGGGGCTGAAAACCTGAGTAAGCAAAGACAGTCTGTTACCTTTGGCAAGCTGCGTGGCTTCAGCTTTGCTGTATCATTTCTGATCTGTGCAGTCTGATAATCAAAAATGACTACTCAAGAATCTAATCAAAATAAACCTCCAGATTACTTGAGATGTAAACTGTGGTTCAGACCAAAATGCCGAGCATTTGAAAAAGTTCTTTGTCCATATACCAGAGTTCAGTCATCCTCCTGCCAACAGATTTCTGCTTCAGTCTTTGGTTCCAGGGAGAGTGAGAAAACTAATAGGAGAGAAATGACCTCCCAGGCTCATTTCCCACTCTGCTTTATCAGAATGACACCATTTGACCTCTGCAAGAGCAAAGCGTGAGCCAACGTGCCCAGGAAATACCAAGAGCAAGACATTCTTATTATCATGAGATGTTTTTGCTTCACAAGACATAAACAACATTGATCCAGGACTCCAAATAATCCAAACCTTCATGGGGAAGTCGTAGAGCAGCCACACTTTGCAATACACAGTGGAGCTGCTGTCTCCTAGCATGAACCCCCCTCCTCCTCACGACAGACTTTTGACTCACTCCTTGTAGATGTCTTAGGTTAGAAGTAATTTGTCATTTATCAAGAGTGTGGTGTTCTATTCCCCCACAGACCTTTGGGTGCTACTTGGTTTCTCTGTCAGAAAAACAAGAGGCACAACACCTTGTAGGATATCTTGGGGGTCTGCGTTGATGAAAAGTTCAACCAGGAGACCTTAGAGTAGCCTTCCAGGATCTGAAGGGGGCTACAGGAAGGCTGAGGAGGGGAGATTGAAAGTGGATGTTAGGAGGAAGTTGTTTGCAGTGAGGGTGGTGAGGCACTAACACAGGTTGCCCAGGGAGGTTGTGGCTGCTTCCTCCTTGGAGGTGTTCAAGGCCAGGTTGGAGGAGGCCTTGAGTGACCTGTACTAGTGGGAGGTGTCCGTGCCTATGGCAGGGGGTTGGAACTAGATGATCCTTGAGGTCCCTTCCAATCTTGCCATTCTATGATTCTATGACAGAAGCCTTCTGGGAAATCCCTTACTGGAGTGTATGGAAGAAGGGGGCTGGGAGTGGGTGAAGAAAGAGAGCATGAGCTTTTTATACTCTGGATGAGAGCAGGATCATTGTACAGACCCTTTGCACTGTGATTCCTGGAAGTGTTGACAGGCATAGGCAATTTTGCCTGGAATGAAGGGCTGGGGAGGGACTACTGACAAGATCTTGTAATGACAGGATGAGGAATGATGGGTTTAAACTGGCAGAGGGGAGATTTAGACTGGATGTTAGGAGGAAGTTGTTTGCAGTGAGGGTGGTGAGGCACTGGCACAGGTTGCCCAGGGTCTTTGATCACCCTTTGATCACGTTGGGTGATTCTGTGCTCCACAACCTCCCTGGAGGTGTTCAAGGCCAGGTTGGAGGAGGCCTTGAGTGAACTGTACTAGTGGAAGGTGTCCCTGCCTGTGGCAGGGAGTTGGAACTGGATGAGCTTTGAGGTCCCTTCCAGCCTTACCATTCTATGATTCTATGAAGGATGTGGGAGGGCAGGTTTAGCTATGGTCCACTTTAGCACATCTGACCGGGTTCAGGTTGTAAAAAACCTCTTCTGCACTTGCTGTTGGGGTGGCTTGGGGGGAAATCCTTAGCACTAGATATTCAATTTATTTTTTCCCCCACATACTTTTCAGTATCTATCAGCAGCATGTCTGCCCCAGGTGACAGATGTCTAAGGTAGCAAGTTTGTCCTCTCTGTGCCCCAGCCAGTGTGAGGCCATTGATAGCATTTCTCAAACATGATATTCTGGTACCAGCCTCTGGCAGACGCAGCTTAAGTTTCAGCACATTAATCAAACTCCTCCACACCCCATCAACACTAATCTTGGCACAGAGCTACTTTTATCTCAGAGACTCTGTGAACTTTGTGTCCTGAGCCTACAAAAATTTCCCTTGTCCCCCAAACCTTGGAGACAGACAAGCGTTACGGTCCTGAAAAGGCGTGCTGAGAGCACACCCTCTGAGAAGGAACAAGCACTGAGAACTCTTAGTTGCTACTATTACTACACTCTGAAGTATGATAGTACTAGGACAGAGTCCAACCCATGAATAACACTGAGAAATGTAAGGATGAGTGATGTCTCATCTGAGTGAGATTCCTTTCCCCCTCCCTGGTTCTTTTTCATGTCTTCAGTGGAAAATGAGGAGCAGGAGGACATGCAGCTTGCTTTCTCTCTTGAAGTCAAAATGCTTTCCACAGTAAAATACACCTGACAGTTTCACTATCCCCACCTAGGTCTTTCCAGTTGACTGAGAATTCAGTTTGGAAGAGTTGAAAGTATGTTAGCTGCAACAACGTTTACTGTGCTCCCACAACTGGGTGAGTGGGAGCATCCAAGGGCAGAGAAGAAACTGCTAAGCTCCATCCATCCATCCATCCTATCCATCCATCCACCCATCCATCCATCCATCCATCCTATCCATCCATCCTATCCATCCAATCCATCCATCCATCCATCCATCCATCCCATCCATCCATCCATCCATCCATCCAATCCATCCA
>VWZE01015521.1:95600-109420 GCA_013396675.1 Eubucco bourcierii
AAAGAAAGAGGAAGAAAGAAAGAAAAGAAAGAAAGAAAGAAGAGAGAAAGGAAGAAGAGAGAGAAAGAAAGAAAGGGGAAGAAAGAAAGAAAGGGGAAGAAAGAAAGAGAGAAAGAAGAAAGAAAGAAAGAAAGAAAGAAAGAAAGAAAGAAAGAAAGAAAGAAAGAAAGAAAGAAAGAAAGAAAGAAAGAAAGAAAGAAAGAAAGAAAGAGAAGAAAGAAAGGAAAAGGGAAGAAAGAAAGAGAGAAAGAAATAAAGAAAGGGAAGAAAGGAAACAAACAAACAAACAAATAAATAAATAAATCCCAAGCCCCAGCAAAGACTCACCAAAAAAACCCAAACAACCCAAAAAAACAAAGAGATTTTTACTGGCACCCAGAGGCTTGTGGACATAGCTCAAGAATATGAAAACTTATGTGCAAAATTCACATGGGGGCACAAGGGCCTTTGACTTAACCATATGAATCACCCATGCAATTCCACAACTGCAGTGCACACAGAGCAAGCAGGGAGAAAGGGACCTTTTGAGGCAGGGCAGCTGGAGAGGCCACCAGGACTGAGGGGAAGGGTGGGTGGGCATGGGTTTGAGGAAGCACCAAAAATGAATTCAGCTGACCACAGGGGAGCCTTCAGCAGTTCCTTTTGCCTGCTTATCCATTCAGCAAAATCACTGATTTCACAGTGGAAAAGCTAAGATTGCATTATAACTCTGGGCAGATAGTTTTTATCCAGAACTGCAGCTGTCTTGCTGTGACTACAAGGCAGTGCAGTCTAACACCCTTACTTACCCTGGACTTTGTTGGCTGAACATCTTCATGCAGGCAAACCATTAGATTTCTGCACAGATTCACCAAACATGAGCATTTTCACAGTAAGCATCACTCTCACAGGGTTTTGTAGTAGAGGAGAGATTTATTTTTTTTTTCCCCACTTCAAAGTAGTCACAGTCACAGAAGAAGATTTTCCTGCTACCAACATCCAGAGGAGGTGAGCCACTTATTGACTTTTTTCTGCCTCACCCTGAAGTCACGGAAAATCCCTGAACTTTTCCCTCTTCTGTGACCTGCTTGCCAGGAATGGCTGCTCTCTCCATCTGGGAACCACAGAATTAAGTAGTCAGCTCCCAAGACAGCTGCCAGCCTGGCCTGGGAGTGGAATAAATAATGCAAAATAAGCTCAAAGCAAGAATTCATGACCGCATGACATTTCCAGACTGACTGCTAATGTATGCGCCTCCAGGAAGGTGCAAAGAGGGAACAGCCTCCTTGGCTGCTACATTTTAAAGTTCATAGAATAAATTCATAGAATGGTAAGGTTGGAAGGGACCTCAAAGCTCAGTCAGTTCCAACCCCCCTGCCATAGGCAGGGACAAAGTGCTCCTGCCTTTGAAAACCAGTACTAGCTGGAGACACTGCACCACATTATCTATTCCTTATTTAGGATCCACATTCCAAAAGTCTTTTGGAAATTCTTTTCTTTCAAACAGGGAAATTTTTTTTTTTTTTTTATATAAAACAAACCAAACGAAAATTTTACCCTGGACAGAGCTAATTTGAATGCTTTCCAGCCACAAATTTGCAGTGGGAGAGGGAAAAGCTGTTGAGTGTAAAACTCTGAGCGCTGCTTAGCTGGGACCTCTTTAGATAGCTAAGAAGTGAGTCATAGAGACAACAGCACTAAGCTGGTCATTCATCACAACCAAACTGGCCACAGACACCACAAGTCCTGTTATCTTGCTGCCAGACACTACATTTTCCCATATCAGTCTGCCTTGCAGCCTGGTCTCCCCGTGGTCTCACAGCCTTCATAATTTTGGACTGCATAAATTTCTTGCCTTCTTGCAAGCATTTTTACTTCGTCCAGCAGGTAATGTGGAGAGGAGAATGCTCAGACTGATGATGCTTTTAAAAATTTACTTGCAGGCTCTTGGAAAAGAAAAAAAAAATCTATCTATCTATCTATCTATCTATCTATCTATCTATCTATCTATCTATCTATCTATCTATCTACATATTTTTCCCCAACTGTCTTCAGAGTTGGTAAAGAAAGAAATAACGTGCATAAAAGCATGGACCAATCTAATTTTACTGACTTTCTTAGAATCATAGAATGGTAAGGTTGGAAGGGACCTCAAAGATCATCTAGTTCCAACCCCCTGCCATAGGCAGGGACACCTCCCACTAGTACAGCTCACTTAAGGCTTCATCCAACCTGGCCTTGAACACCACCAGGGAGGTTGTGGAGCACAGAATCATCATCTTTGATCACGTTGGCTGGTTCTGTGCTCCACAACCTCCCTGGGCAACCTGTGCCAGTGTCTCACCACCCTCACTGCAAACAACTTCCTCCTAACATCCACTTTCAATCTCCATCCTGCCACTTCAAACCCATTGCCCCTTGTCCTGGCATTACAAGACCATGTCAATAGTCCCTCCCCAGCCTTCCTGGAGCCCTCTTCAGGTACTGGAAGGATACTCTAAGTTCTCCTGGAAGCCTTCTCTTCTCCAGGCTGCAGAGCCCAAACTTTCTCAGTCTGTCCTCACAGCAGAGCTGCTGCAGCCCTCTGATGATCTTTGTGGCCTCCTCTGGACCTGCTCAAACACTTCCATATCCTTCCTGTGCTGAGGGCTCCAGAACTGCACACAGGACTGCAGGTGGGGTCTGAGGAGAGCAGAGCAAAGGGGCACAATCCCCTCCCTTGCCCTGCTGCCCACACTGCTCTTGCTGCAGCCCAGCACACAGTTGCTGTCTGGGCTGCACTCACACTGCAGCTTCATCTTGAGGTTTTCATCACCCCAAACCCTCAGGTCTTTTTCCTCAGGGTTTCTCTCAGCCATTCTCCACCCAGCCTGGATTTGTGCTTGGGATTATGCCTATCCTTTCCTCTTCATCCAGTGAAAATGAGGTCTTCAGAGAGAGTAACAAGGCATTTGTCACAGACATTTGTCCCTGAATGAGAAGCAGACAGGGTATGTAGTGGCCATGCCATTTAGTGCATGATTAGTGAGCTGTTAGGTACTACAGCAACTAGACAACTGTAATGGCATATGTAAGACAACCATGAAGAAAAAGTTTTGCTAGTACAACCTGAAATTATACAAGTGGCTGTAGAAATAGAGCTCTCTCCAACTCTGTGGAGCACCCTGGAGTTTCAGGTGGCCAGTGACATGTGGGCAAGCCATTATCGGCTTGCACAGTGCAAAATCAGACATCCGGAATGGTAGCTCTTTGCCTCCTCATTTTCAGACTTGGGAAACAAGTCTTAAGTTGCTTCTGGTGTACAGCAAAGCCAAAACTGCACTCTGCACAGATCAGACAATGACTCATCCAAGATGGCTCAACACAACACATCTCTGAAGTGCCCACAAGGCACCGCAGCTTTCCTAGCGAGAGGCTCGGACTAAGCAGCAAACAATAGGCTGCCTGCATTCAAGCCTCTCACTTGGAGCAATTTCCATCCAGAACAGCTTCCAAATGCTTTTGCCGACTGCAAAGGAAATTAAATAGCTCCTGAAACATTTGTCCAGGGCTTCTGCCTGTTTGTCTTGAGTCTGTGAGCAACTGTAACACAAATACGCCATCTTCAGCTGGGGAAAGTGGATATGGCTCCAGTGGCCAGACCTGTGCTTAAACCATCTTACACCCACTGATACCTAGATCCAAGATATTTTCCATTCTGTTACAGCAACTGATATGACTTCCATTCCTCTTTAGAGTGTCTGTGTATATCTGATTAATTTTTCTTTCTCACAGGAAGTCCAGCAGCCATAGACTACTGTTTTATTAGGTAGAGTATATCCAGATGATTTCAATAAAGTGTTTAAGAAACAAAAAGAGAAGAAAGAGGGGAAAAAAAATAAAGAAAAGAGAGACTAGTTTCCTGGTAGTACAATTAACAAAAAAAAACAAAAAACAAACCCAAACCCCCAAAACTTGAAGGGAATAATTTCAGATGATAAATCTGCTGCCATTCACCAACATTTGTAGAGCTGATTAGAAACAGTGCAGTGTCCCAAGCATGTCCCCTCTGACTCCCCACTGGGAACACTCCCAGCAATACAGATATGAAACATATTCCCCCACAAAGAGATGCTAATAATCATGATTAAAAAGGGACATGGAACAGCTATTGTGCTGCATTTCTTGACAGATTGCACACTGCTTTTTATACACATTTTGGTAATGTTTAAGTCCAAATACTTTGGGCATTCTCCTACCATCTTGAGCTTTTTATTTTCAGCTCTCAAGCCTGGAGAAATCAGTGTGATCCACTGTCAATACCAAATCATCTGTGGCTGCTCCCTCCCTGGAGGTGTTCAAGGCCAGGTTGGATGAGGCCTTGAGTGACCTGTACTAGTGGGAGGTGTCCCTGCCTATGGGAGGGGGTTGGAACTAGATGATCCTTGAGGTCCCTTCCAACCTTACCATTCTATGATTCTATCTAAACCTAAAGGTGTGTACTGATGACAACAGCAGCAGCATTAAAGGTGCAATCAATAGAACCCAACTACATCCATGAATATATAACAGCTTATTCTTGCATAGGTCTAAGACTGAATTTTTATTGTGCAGCATGCTGGCATCTTGTCAGGGTAGTATATAAGGAAGCAGACAGGGAATGGGAAGAGCATGAGTGAAAAATAAAAATTACCTGCCAGCATTACAATCACATTTGAAATGAGCTTGCTCCAGACAGACTTTTCCACTGGAGTTTGCTGCATCAGTGCTTGCACTAAGAATTTTAAGCTTGTAAGATCAAGCACTGCCCAGAGAAGTCATTCTGAGGAAGGAGAGATACTGCTAACATGGTACAAGATGGTGATCCCAAAGCCATTGGAGACTCAAGTAGCAACTGAGGGAGTTGGGGCTGTTTAGTTTGACTAAGAGGAGGATGAGGGCAGACCTCATTGCTGTCAACTACCTGAAGATAAGTTATAGAGAGGTTGCTGTTGGTCTCTTCTCACAGGTAACTTGTGACAGAACAAGGGGGAATGGCCTCAAGCTGAGACTGGGAAGGTTTAGATTGGACATTAGGAAATAGTTTTTCACAGATGGAGTGGTCAGGGACTGGAATGAGCTGCCCAGGGAGGCAGAGGAGTCACCCATCCTGGATATGTTTAAGGGTAGTTTGGATGTGGTGCTTAGGGCTCTGGTTTAAGATGAATCTGGAGTGGTCAGAGACTGGAATGAGCTGCTCAGGGAGGTAGTGCAGTCACCCACCCTGGATGTGTTTAAGGGTAGTTTGGATGTGGTGCTTAGGGCTATGGTTTAAGATGAATCTGGAGTGGTCAGAGACTGGAATGAGCTGCTCAGGGAGGCAGTGCAGTCACCCATCCTGGATATGTTTAAGGGTAGTTTGGATGTGGTGCTTAGGGCTATGGTTTAAGATGAATCTGGAGTGGTCAGAGACTGGAATGAGCTGCTCAGGGAGGCAGTGCAGTCACCCACCCTGGATGTGTTTAAGGGTAGTTTGGATGTAGTACTTAAGGCTATAGTTTAAGATGAACCTTGTAGAGTAGGGTCTTAGGCTGGATTTGGTGATGCTGAGGGGCTTTGCCAACCTGCATGTGTCGTGATTCTGTGGTACAAAAGGAGAATTAAATGAACAGTAGAAAGATGGAACACAGATTTTCACAGGAGGACTGCGCAAACATGCAGACAGTGTGTAGCAGGCGAGTACTGCAGGCTCCTAAAGAAATGGCTTTGGGGTTATTTTTGGTGCATTTTACTGAACACAGACATCCACAATTTATCTTATTTCTCATGTATTGATTCCTTTCAAAGATCCATGTAGAATTTCCTATTTCAACTCATAGAATCATAGAATCATAGAATGGGAAGGTTGGAAGGGACCTCAAAGATCATCGAGTTCCAACCCCCTGCCATAGGCAGGGACACCTCCCACTAGTACAGGTCACTCAAGGCCTCCTCCAACCTGGCATGGAACACTTCCAGGGAGGGAGCAGCCACAACCTCCCTGGGCAATCTTTGCCAGTCTCACCACCCTCACTCTAAAGAAGTTCCTCCTAACATCCACTTTCAATCTCTCCCTCTGCCGCTTCAAACCCATTGCCCCTTGTCCTGTCATTACAAGACCTTGTCAATAGTCCCTCCCCAGCCTTCCTGGAGCCCCCTTCAGATACTGGAAGGTTACTCTAAGGTCTCCTGGAAGCCTTCAAACTCTGTCAGATCAGAGTTGCTGCAGTCCTCTCAGCATCTTCGTAGCCTCCTCTGGACCCACTCCCACACTTCCATGTCCTTCCTGTGCTGAGGGCTCCAGAACTGCACACAGGACTCCAGGTGGGCTCTGAGGAGAGCAGAGTAAAGGGGCAGAATCCCCTCCCTTGCCCTGCTGCCCACACTGCTCTTGCTGCAGCCCAGCACACAGTTGCTGTCTGGGCTGCACTCACACTGCAGCCTCATCTTGAGCTTTTCATCACCCCAGACCCCCAGGGCCTGTTCCTCAGGGCTGCTGTCAGCCACTCCCCACCCAGCCTGGAGTTGTGCTTGGGATTGTTCCTACCCAGGTGCAGGACCTTGCACTTGGCCAACTCCTTTACAATACAACTGACTCTTCTATAACACTTCACATTCAAATCCCCAAAACTGAAACACGAATATAATAGACAACAATTTGCTCATTTAAATTCCACTTTGATATTGAGCACAAAGCCTGGGAGTCAAGAGTCTGTGATTAAGCCCAGATATCCTTTAAAATAATTTTTGCAAGTGCTCATTAGTGTAAGGAGTGGAAGACATCCTCCCTGCTCACAAATTCCCTGAGAAAGGAAACATAATAAATTGTGAAATAGGAGCATGTGTCTAGCTAATAAAATAATGGTTAAATTCATGGGCAAAACAACTTACATATGTTAGCTCTTCAGTTATCCAAAGATCTGTGACTCTTTAAAGAGTGCCTGGATGTCACAGCTTAGTGCATGCAGGTAGGCTGCAAGAAATGCATCACTCTCTGGGAGGCTGCCTGACATCTACCAATGGCCCCAAATCAGAGTCATAGAATCATAGAATGGTAAGGTTGGAAGGGAGCTCAAAGATCATCCAGTTCCAATCTCCTGCCATAGGCAGGGACACCTCCCACTAGTACAGGTCACTCAAGACCTCATCCAACCTGGCCTTGAACACCTCCAGGGAGGTTGTGGAGCACAGAATCACCCAATGTGATCAAAGATCAAAGATCACGTTGGGTGATTCTGTGCTCCACAACCTTCCTGGGCAACCTGTGCCAGTGTCTCACCATCCTCACTGGAAACAACTTCCTCCTAACATCCAGTCTAAATCTCCCCTCTGCCACTTCAAACCCACTCCCCCTTGTCCTGTCATTACAAGACTTTGTCAATAGTCCCTTCCCAGCCTTCCTGGAGCCCCCTTCAGATCCTGAAATGCTACTCTGAGGTCTCCTGAAAGCCTTCTCTTCTCCAGGCTGCAGAGCCCCAACTCTCTCAGCCTGTCCTCATAGGAGAGATGCTGCAGCCCTCTGAACATCCTCGTGGCCTCCTCTGGACCCGCTCCAACACTTCCATGTCCTTCCTGTGCTGGAGGCTCCAGAACTGCACCCAGGACTGCAGGTGGGGTCTGAGGAGAGCAGAGCAAAGGGGCACAATCCCCTCCCTTGCCCTGCTGCCCACACTGCTCTTGCTGCAGCCCAGCACACAGTTACTGTCTGGGCTGCACTCACACTGCAGGCTCCTGTTGAGCTTTTCATCACCCAGACCCCCAGGTCCTTTTCCTCAGGGCTGCTCTCAGCCATTCCCCACCCATCCTTTGTGGCCCTCCTCTGGATTCTTAAGGAATTCAAGTACAGCATCAGTTTTCTCTATCTTAGAAAGCATTGCTTGAAGTGACAATGGAGTTAGATGCTTCTGTTTGTGCAGGGTCCTGCTCTGGGCCATCCTCATAGCATTAGATGTCTGTGGTCTGCTCAGCTTCCTGCCCTTCTGTCATTTCTCACTTGGTGCTTGCCACAAGATATGTCAGTTACAATGTCTGTGCATGTAACATCAAAGATTCACTTCAGTTTACATTCTGCTGAGATGAAGTAAAGCCAAGTTGTTTGGGTCTTTTTTAATATTTTTTTTTTCCTCCTCTTCTTTTGCTTTTTAGCAAAAGACCTGCCACTGATGGGTCTCAGGTCAGTGCAGCCCAGACAGCAACTGTGTGCTGAGCTGCAGCAAGAGCAGTGTGGGCAGCAGGGCAAGGGAGGGGATTCTGTCCCCTGCTCTGCTCTCCTCAGACCCCACCTGCAGTCCTGTGTGCAGTTCTGGAGCCCCCAGCACAGGAAGGACACGAAACTGTAGGAGTGGGTCCAGAGGAGGCCACGAAGATGCTGAGAAGGCTGCAGCAGCTC
Organism: Eubucco bourcierii; assembly: GCA_013396675.1. Classification (NCBI taxonomy): domain Eukaryota; kingdom Metazoa; phylum Chordata; class Aves; order Piciformes; family Ramphastidae; genus Eubucco; species Eubucco bourcierii. Next base: position 103,966 of record VWZE01015521.1, read on the forward strand.
TGCTATGAGGACAGGATACAAGAGTTGGGGCTCTGCAACCTGGAGAAGAGAAGGTTTCCAGGAGACCTCAGAGTAGCATTTCAGGATCTGAAGGGGCCTCCAGGAAGGCTGTGGAGGGACTATTGACAAGGTCTTGTAATGCCAGGACAAGGGGCAATGGGTTTAAACTGGCAGAGGGGAGATTTAGACTAGATGTTAGGAGGAAGTTCTTTCCAGTGAGGGTGGTGAGACACTGGCACAGGTTGCCCAGGGAGGTTGTGGCTGCTCCCTCCCTGGAGGTGTTCAAGGCCAGATTGGAGAAGGCCTTGAGTGACCTGTGCTAGTCGGAGGTGTCCCTGCCTATGGCACAGGGGGGTTGAATCTGGATGATCCTTCCAACCTAAACCGTTCTATGATTCTAATAGCAGAGTATCTCAATTGTCTACCCAGACTGTTTTCCCTGCAAGAGGGCAAGGGGTGGGGTGGGGGGAAGATATTTTAAAACCATTATCAGATGCTGAGATGTAGGGGTCCTCCCAGGGAAGATGGGCTTGTGAAACACAGAGGTCAAAACCAGCCTAGCAATAGCACCTCCTTATTCCTCCTGCACTTTCATAACTAGAGATACCAGAGATTCACCTGGAGAAGCAAATGTATTTAGATATGTATCCACCTCTAGGTAGAGGAACCTCTCTGCAAAACATCCAGGGTAAGACAAGCACTTATAAAGTGCTTTAGAGGAAGAAATGTGGCCTGGCAGGTAGCTGTTTTCCTGTCCTTAATTCTGCAGTGAAAACATTTGGATGAATTTGGATGGGACTCTGGTTGCTTTAATGCCACACTTTTAGATTAAGGACAGCAGAATCCCTGTGCCTCCTGCATTAGGAGAATAACTACATCAAAGCCATAGGTGCTCAGATGTCAGGGTAATGGCAGGCCAAGTGGTATCAGTGAGTCCTATGGGGCACACACATTGCCTCTACCCTCACGAGCCCAACATCAAACTCAAATTAAGGCTTTCTGTCTTTATCTAGAAGGTTTTGCCATCATAAGGCTCTTTGGGAGACCAACCCAAATAGAAGACAAATACATAGAACTGAGTCACTTAAGGCTTTAACACCTGGCCTGGGAGTGCTGGTGGAGAGCAAGTTGCCCATGGCACAGCAATGTGCCCTGGTGGCCAAGAGGGTCAATGGAATCCTTCAGTGCATTAAGAATCATAGAATCATAGAATGGTAAGGTTGGAAGGGACCACAATGATCATCTAGTTCCAACCCCCTGCCGTAGGCAGGGACACCTCCCATTAGTACAGGTCACTCAAGGCCTCCTCCAATCTGGCCCTGAATACCTCCAGGGAGCAGCTACAACCTCCCTGGGCAACCTGTGCCAGTGTCTCACCACCCTCACTGCAAACAACTTCCTCCTAACATCCACTTTCAATCTCCCCTCTGCCACTTCAAACCCATTGCCCCTTGTCCTGTCATTACAACACCATGTAAATAATCCCTCCCCAGCCTTCCTGTAGCCCCCTTTAGATACTGGAAGGCTACTCTAAGGTCTCCTGGAAGCCTTTTCTTCTCCAGGCTGCACAGCCCCAACTCTTGTAGCCTGTCCTCATAGGAGAGCTGCTGCAGCCATCTGATCATCTTCATGGCCCAGAGTTTGTCCAGGAGATCAAGAGAGGTTCTCCTCCCCCTCTACTCTGCCCTGGTGAGACCTCATCTTAAGTACTGCATTCAGTTTTGGGTTCCCCAGTTTAAGAGGAACAGGGATCTACTGGAGAGGGTCCAGCAGAGGGTTATGAGGGTGATGAGGGGACTGGAGCACTGCCTGATGAGGAGAGGCTGAAGGACCTGGGACAGATTTTTGAAAGCAGAAATTTCTTGTGGGAAAAAGAAAGTAACACCTGGCCACAACCTCCTTTCAGGTAGTTGTAGACAGCAATGAGATCTCCCCTGAGCCTCCTCTTCTCCAGTGTATTCAAAGCATGAGTGAAAAGCCAGATTTTTGAAAGCAGAAATTCCTTGTGGGAAGAAGAAAGTAATGGCTAAAGCAACCCTGAAAATTCCACATAATTATTTCCCCCCTCTCTGCAGCTAAGGATGAGTTTGTCTCAGCCTTATCAGCTTCACTTCTTGATTGACTAAAAATATAGAGAAAAAGAATGGGAATGGGTTTGTTTCTTCATCAGCCACAATACAGCTCAGTTTGATGAGCATGCAAACCAAAATGGTTTCTAAGGTGTGTTATCTTCTGGACAATTCTTGGGGCTTTTTAGTCTGGAGAAGTTTGAGAGGGGATTTAATCAATGTTTATCAATATCTGAGGGCTGAGGGTCAGGAGGTGGGGGACAGGGTCTGCTCACTGCTGCCTGGGATAGGACAAGGAGCAATGGATGGAAGCTGCAGCACAGGAGGTTCCAGCTCAACACAAGGGGGAACTTCTTGACTTCCCAGAGCACTGGCACAGGCTGCCCAGAGAGGTTGTGGAGTCTCCTTCTCTGGAGCCTTTCAAGACCTGTCTGGATGTGTTCCTGTGTGCCCTGAGCTGGATTGTCTGGTCCTACTCTGGCAGGGAGGTTGGACTGGATGATCTCTTTGGGTCCCTTCCAACTCCTAACATCCTGTGAGCCTGTGACCTACATGCAGTGGTTCAGAGCAGCAGGAAAACTTCTGCTGCAGGCAGAGCAAGTGCAAATCTGCTGCTGCTGGTTTTAGTCCATCCCACAGCACAAGCAGTGTGAATCCTGCCAGAGCAACTTCTGGCTGTTTTCATCCTACCAGGTACTCTAAGTAAGAATTGCAGTTGCTCAGCTTCAAGTCCTATAACCATTGGGACAAAGCAGTTGGGGCACTTTTAAATTTTTTTTCCCCCTTAAATAAAGCAATTAAACAAAAAACCAAGACAAACCCAAACAAACTAACAACACACCACTCCTAAAATGTCTGTCTTTTCCTCTTTGGAAGAAATGTGTAGTTTCTGTACTTCTTCCTTATGTACATAGATGTACACATTATTTCTGTGTCCAATTGTAGCCATATTGTCTCTGAAACTTTCTCTTGAAACTTAGAGCAGGAGAAAACCACCAATTCAACAGTGAATATTGACATTTTTTTCCTTCCTGGCCTGGATACCTGCTCAAACAAAGAGCTGGTTAAAGAAAAAAAAAAAATACAAAGAAGCCTTTGTGAGGGGCTAAGTTCACCTGGGAGAAGTATTAATGAAGTCCCACAGGGGTGGGGACTCAAACTTCTCTGCTTTCAACGATAAAAGAAGTCAGGCTGAGAGCACCAAGTACCCTGCCTTCCTCAGCCCTCTCTCTTTAAGCTGCAAGAAGGAGAGCAAAGGTAACTGAGAATTAGGGATCTTGCTGTCATTAATCTATAGGGCCTGAGAAGAAAGAAGCTAGATTTTCAGATGGCATGCCAGCTGCTGGGAGTTGAAAACAAAGTTTGTAAGTAGGTCAACACAAGAGGGCTGTTAACTCTGACTGAAAGACCTTTGAAGGAATCAATACCATAAGCAATAATTACATGTGCTGGCAATACAAATGACTGAACTCAGAATATGGATGTTCTAGAGGGTATTGGGTCAATTTTCTTGCTGCTGCAGAAGACAAAGAACAAGAGCATTGCCCTGCCAGGAGATTAAGGTCCACTCTAGACAAACACCATCTCTGGCATTACTGTGTAAGTTATAACACTCCTAATCGATAATTACTCACCAGCTGTGCTGGGGAACATTTTTCTCTGACTTCCTATGTTCAATAATTAGTTTATAGCCCAAAGTTGGGACATAGAATCATAGAATCATAGAATGGAAAGGTTGGAAGAGACCTCAAAGATCATCCAATTCCAACCCCCTGCCATAGGCAGGGACACCTCCCACTAGTACAGGGTGCTCAAGGCTTCATCCAACCTGGCCTTGAACACCTCCAGGGAGGTTGTGGAGCACAGAATCACCCAACGTGATCAAAGATCCTGTTGGGTGATTCTGTGCTCCACAACCTCCCTGGGCAACCTGTGCCAGTGTCTCACTACCCTCAACCTGTGCCAGTGTCTCATCACCCTCACTGCAAACAACTTCCTCCTAAGATCCACTTTCAATCTCCCCTCTGCTACTTTAAACCCACTGCCCCCTGTCCTGTCATTACAAGACCTTGTCAACAGTCCCTCCCCAGCCTTCCTGCAGCCCCCTTCAGATACTGGAAGGCCATTCCAAGGTCTCCTGGAAGCCTTCTCTTCTTCAGGCTGCAGAGACATAGCCTATGCTGAGGCATAGGGAGTTTCACTGAAACATGAGGGGGAATTTTTTTCCCTGCGAGGGTGACAGAACCCTGGAACAGGCTACCCAGGGGTACTGCAGAGTCTCTCTCTCTGGAAATATTCAAAACCCACCTGGATGTGTTCCTGTGTGATCTGCTCTAGGTCGTCCTGCTCTGGCAGGGGAGTTGGACCTGAGCTTTGGAGGTCCTTCCCAGTCCATGACACTCTATGATTCTACAACCCACAACATCATTGAATCCAACCACACGAGGTGTGGGGATTCAGCTGCTTTTGCAACACTCACACCTCTAATGAGAAAGGTACATTCCCAGATCACCTCATTTGTTTTTGAAATCCACCTCTTCGAACTGCCACACAAACCTCCTCCATCTCCAGCACACCCTTGGCTCCAGTAACACAGTGCATCATTGCAGCTTCCTGCAGAGGGCTGTGAAGCAGCCCTGGGTGTATAAGACATGAGTGCTGCAAAAACTATCCCTGTAGACATCTCTGCTGAGCACAGCCCCTGTCACAAGTGCACAGCTCTCTGCTATGAACAGTGCAAAATTAATAATCAACATTAATTTTGATACGCAGGCAGAGATTGGAAGAAGTTGTTTGCAGTGAGGGTGGTGAGACACTGGCACAGGTTGCCCAGGGAGGTTGTGCAGCACAAAATCACCCAACAATCACGTTGGATGATTCTGTGCTCCACAACCTCCCTGGAGGTGTTCAAGGTCAGCTTGGAAGAGGCCTTGAGTGACCTATACTAGTGGGAGGTGTCCCTGCCTATGGTAGGAGGTTGGAACTGGATGATCTTTGAGGTCCCTTCCAACCTAAACCATTCTGTGGTTCTATTCTATGATTCTATGATTGTTAATAACTATGAAAATTGTTTATTAACATTAAATCTCACCAGAAAACTTAGTTACAAGGTTCAAAACACAGGGTTTGGAAATTTATACACACAGGGAACAGGCAAAACTGGAACACTGTAAGAGGTAACCAGCAAAGGCAAACGTTTTTACTGGAAGAGAAGATTCTTTGGTCACTACACCACTTGTGGTTCATTACCCTGCTTAGCCACTGGATGGATGCAGGAAGCTCCTTTCTGCTCATGGCAGAAGGCAATTGGTGATTCCAAGAGGCTTTAAGTGTTTACTCACAAAACATTATGATACGGTACCCAAAGCACATGGAGGGGTTGCTGT
>VWZE01015522.1:2511-23089 GCA_013396675.1 Eubucco bourcierii
AGAATCACAGAATCACAGAATCATAGACTCATAGAATCACAGAATCACAGAATCATAGACTCATAGAATCATTGAATCACAGAATCAGAATCACAGACTCACAGAATCATAGAATCACAGAATCATAGAATCAGTCAGGGTTGCAAGGCAACACAAGGATCAGTTGATTTCAAAACCCTGCTCTGATGCAAGACCTCTCCTGCAAGTAAACATGGCAGGCTGAGCTGAAATTAATATGCTATTTGGAACTCCACTTTTTGTTTTGTCATTCTCCACCAGAGTCATGCAGAGATTTCAGTGCATTTGCAGAATCATAGAATCAGAGAATCAGTCTGGATTGGAAGGGACCACAAGGATAAGACAGTTCCAACCTCCCTGTCATGGGTAGGGACACCTCACACTAGATCAGGCTGGTCACAGCCTGGCCTTAAACCCCTCCAGGGATGAGGCTTCCACCACCTCCCTGGGCAACCCCTTCCAGGCTCTCACCACTCTCATGCTGAACAACTTCTTCCTAACATCCAGTCTCAATCTCCCCATTTCTAGCTTGGTTCCATTCCCCCCAGCCCTATCACTACCTAACATCCTAAGTCCTTTTCCAGCTTGCTTTTATCTTGCTTCTAGCTTGGTTCCATTCCCCCCAGTCCTATCACTACCTTAAACATCTCCAGGGATGAGGCCTCCTCCACCTCCCTGGGCAACCCCTTCCAAGATCTCACCACTCTCATGGTGAAGATGAAATGCAGACCTAACAGCTTCATCACTACTAGTGACATGCTTTCAACTGTCCCCTTTTGACCAGGATCCAAGAACATTACAGTGGGGTAGAGGAGTTTTTAGCCCAGTGGAAATTCTTCTTTGGTGCATGGATAAAAGGCGCTCAAGCCACACATCTCCCTACTCAGAGCCAGAAGGAAATGTGCTGAGTTAAAGAAGTGCTGCTCTCTGCTTCTCCATAAGACACAGGTGCAGTTAGGGAAGGGTTCATTAATGCAGCCCCATACAGCAGACTAGCAAGGGTCTAAAAGTAATAAAGTGAAATCCATACCATTCTGGGAGATGTTCTGCAAGTCTCTGTGATTGCAGCGGTTCCTCCTGCGTAAGCGGAGGTACAGAGAGTCTGTCCAGCCTCTGAAAGAAATGAAGAGCCACCTGAGATGCCATGCTGCTGGAGGAGACACAACTGATACTCAAACTGAATCAAGGAATCAGAGAACTGATGAAGCAGAGAGTCATAGATTCAGTGAATCAAATAATCAATGAATCATAATGAATCGAAGAATCTTAGAATCATACAATCTTAGAACCAGTGAAGCATGGAATCATAGAATCAATGAATCTTAGCATCAATGAATCTTAGAATCAAAGAATCTTAGAATCAAAGAGTCATAGAATCACAGATTCTTAGAATCATAGAATCAAAGAATCATAGAATCAATGAATCATAGAATCAATGAATCATAGAATCAATGAATCTTAGAATCAAAGAATCGTAGAATCAAATAATCAAAGAATCATGGAATCAATGACTTAGAATCAATGAATCTTAGAATCAAATAATCATAGAATCAATTAATCTTACAATCAAGGAATCATAGAATCAAAGAATCACAGAATCAGTGAATCTTAGAATCAAATAATCATAGAATCAAAGAATGATAGAATCAATCACAGAATCAATGAATCTTAGAATCAAAGAATCATAGAATCAAAGAATCACAGAATCTATGAAACTTAGAATCAATGAAACTTAGAATCAAAGGATCATAGAATCAAAGAATCATAGAATCAAAGAATCACAGAATCAAAGAATCATAGTATCATAGAATCATAAAACCAAATAATCAACAATCATAAAATCAAAGAATCAAAGTCATAGAATCTTAGAATCAAATAATCAATGAATCATAGAATCATAGAATGATAGAATCTTAGAATCAATGAATCATAGAATCAAATAATCAATGCATCATAGAATAAATGAATCAAAGAATCAAGTCACTGACTCACTGAGTCAATGAATCATAGAAACAATGAATCATAGAATCAATGAATCTTAGAACCAATGAATCTTAGAACCATAGAATCAATGAATCATAGAATCAAAGAGTCAATGAATCATAGAATCAAAGAGTCAATGAATCATAAAATCAAGAAATCATAGAACCATAGAATCATAGAATGGTCTGGCTTGGAAGGGATCTCCAAAGCTCATCCAGTCCAACCCCCTCTGCAGCCAGCAGAGACATCCTCCATTAGATCAGGTTACCCACAGCCCTGCAGGGACATCCTCCATTAGATCAGGTTGCCCACAGCCCTGCAGGGGCATCCTCCATTAGATCAGGTTACCCACAGCCCTGCAGGGACATCCTCCATTAGATCAGGTTGCCCACAGCCCTGCAGGGACATCCTCCATTAGATCAGGTTGCCCACAGCCCTGCAGGGACATCCTCCATTAGATCAGGTTACCCACAGCCCTGCAGGGGTATCCTCCATTAGATCAGGTTACCCACAGCCCTGCAGGGGTATCCTCCATTAGATCAGGTTACCCACAGCCCTGCAGGGACATCCTCCATTAGATCAGGTTGCCCACAGCCCTGCAGGGGCATCCTCCATTAGATCAGGTTGCCCACAGCCCTGCAGGGACATCCTCCATTAGATCAGGTTGCCCACAGCCCTGTCAAGCCTCACTCTGAATATCTCCAGGGCTGGAGCCTCAATCACCTCCCTGAGCAACCTGTTCCAGTGTTCCAACACCCTCATGGTGCAGAAATTGTTCCTAACATCCAATCTAAATCTGCTCTTCTGTGATTTGAAGCCATTGCCTCTCCTCCTGCCACTGCAGGCTGTTGCAAAGAGTCTTTCTTCAGCCTTCATGAAAGGAAATTCTCATTTCTCAACAGCTCTGTGCCCCAATTATTCAGATATTTTCATATTTCACCCCATCTCTTCTTTGTGGCCATAAACCTTCTCAATCATAGCCACTATAGCCTAAAATGGAAGCCAAATTGGCCTTTCAGAAACTACAAACTGATGGAGAGTTTCTCTGAACTCATTCCATCCAGGATGCTTTTTATGCTGCTCTTTCAAATGAGGTTGTTTAAAAATCCTTTTTGTTACACATAATTTATCAACACAACCCTGTTGATTGCTCACTAATTGACTTTTCAATTGGTTGTTATGGGACAGCAAATAAAGGAGAAGAAATATTGGCAGAGCATTTGTTTTCCCAGCACCATGGATCTTGGATGGATTGAGCTGAAAATAGGTTATGCTTAACTCTGGTTAATCCTCTCCTCCACTATGCACTGCTAAGGAAAATGAAAATGCAGCTGAAAAGGTTAACAGCATGAAAGGAAGGTGAGGAGAAGACCACCCACGACTACATCATCATCAACTCTACCAGGGCTGATGATTTTCTGTTTGAATTTAGGCACCAAATGAATCAGGTAAGACAGAGCTGTTGGAGCAAGTCAGGAGGAGGGCCACAAAGATCATCCAAGGGCTGCAACACCTCTGTCAATTCATCCTCTGCCATCAGGCTGCTCCTTGGGCTCCCTCTTCCTGGGACCATCACAAAAGTGACATTGACTCTTAAGGTGTTAAGCACCACAGTAGAGGTGCTCCAGCCCTCTGATCCTGGAGATCCCTTCCAACCCAAACGATTCCATGGTTCTATGAGTTTTATAGGTTGATTTTGCTGCTGGCTCTGAAAGAGGAGCTTGCTTACATCTTCTCTGTTAGCTTGTCAAGCAGTGTTCCACCTTAAAACATACATTCTGGGAATGCAGCTGAGGCTGAGAGCCTGCATTTCACAGAGGAAGGAAGGAAACAGGAAGCAAAGAGTATGGTGCAAGAGATATTTTTCCTGCAAAAGCAGTATATTCTGCCAAATCTTCATCTTGGTTGCACAGAATCTCTTAAGCCTTGACACTGTGTACAGTTCTGGAGCTCCCAGCACAGGAAGGACATGGAAGTGTTGGAGCCAGTCCAGAGGAGGCCATTAAGATGCTGAGAGGGCTACAGCAGCTCTGCTATGAGGACAGGCTGAGAGAGTTGGGGCTCTGCAGCCTGCAGAAGAGAAGGCTTCCAGGAGACCTTAGAGTAGCCTTCCAGGATCTGAAGAGGGCTCCAGGAAGGCTGGGGAGGGACTATTGACAAGGATTTGGTATGCCAGGACAAGGGGTAATGGGTTTGAAGTGGCAGAGGGCAGATGGAAGCTGGATGTTAGGAGGAAGTTGTTTGCAGTGAGGGTGGTGAGACACTGGCACAGGTTGCCCAGGGAGGTTGTGGAGCACAGAATCACCCAACGTGATCTTTGATCACGTTGGGTGATTCTGTGCTCCACAACCTCCCTGGAGGTGTTCAAGGCCAGGTTGAAGGAGGCCTTGAGTGACCTGTACTAGTGGGAGGTGTCCCTGCCTATGGCAGGGGATTGGAACTGGATGACCTTTGAGGTCCCTTCCAACCTTACCATTCTATGACTCATGCTGGGTTTGGAAGTATCAATGACTTATCTTAGCCATACAACATACAAACAATCTGAAGGCACTGTTAATTATTACATCCTTCAGTTCTGGCAGAAAGATGATATTAAAAAAATAATAAATTATTTTTTTCCCTAAAACTTTACAGTTAAAACTGCAGCAACTCAAGATGTTTTCTTTGTGTTTGGACTTTGGTTCTCATCCCCTCTTTATTTTCCATCTACCCTTCCCCCTGCACATGAGCCAATGTAATGCAGCAAATCAGGTCACAGCTGCTTCCAAATCCTTCTTTTGCTGCTTCACTTCTTTATATGTGCAAAAAAAGGAAGGGAAAAAGAAAAAAAAATTATTATCTAAGAGAGGGATCATCATTAAACCACCCTAGGGTTACAATTTATTTCACTATTTCAGCCACAAAAAGGGAAACAGAAGGAAGAGGGAAAGAGGAAGCAAGCTCAAGAGAAGGGAAATGCTGATTCTGGTTCCTCTTTTCCCAGCCCTGATTTCTGAGCAAAGTTGTTTATTTTCTTGCTGTTGCTGTTTTATTTCTTCAGAGTTTTTCCCTCCTAAATTCCAGTTTGAGCAGCTCTAAAACCTACCCTGGCTTTCAGGAAAACTGAGTGAGAGCATTTGCATTGTTTATACGTTTAAAAGCCTTTGTTAAACCCCTGGATCTGGTGGTGCTGCTGGTTTTAGAAGGAGCAGAAGCAGAGCTAAGTAGCATTTTTTTTTCTCTCTCTCTCTCTCTCTCCTTTCAAACTGTTTATTTTTTTTCTTAAGGGACCTTGAGACTTGCTGTTGGCTTGAGAGCTCTGCCTGTTCTGCAGAGTCCAAGGGCATGAGATTTAATAGGGCTGAGTTCTGCACTTTGGCCACAACAACCCCAAGCAGTGTAATAGGCTGGGGACAGAGTGGCTGGAGAGCAGCCAGGCAGAGAGGGACCTGGGGGTACTGTTTGGCAGATGAATATAAAGCAGCAGTGTGCCCAGGTGGGCAGGAAAGCCAATGACATCCTGGTCTGGATCAGGAATAGTGTGACCAGCAGCACTAGGGAAGTACTCCTGCCCCTGTACTGGCACTGGTGAGACCTCATCTTAAGTACTGTGTCCAGTTCTGGGCCCCTCAATGCAAGAAAGATGTTGAGGTGCTTGAAAGATGTTGAAAGATGCTTGAAAGGTGCTTGAAAGGTGCTAAGCTGCTTGAAAGATGTTGAGGTGCTTGATGTTGATGGCACCAAGGTTGTGGAGGGGGCTGGAGCACAGCTCTGTAAGGAGCATCTGAGGGAGCTGGGGGTGTGCAGCCTGCAGAAGAGGAGGCTCAGGGCAGACCTCATTGCTGTCTACAGCTACCTGAAGGGAGGTTGTAGCCAGATGGGGTTGGGCTCTTCTGCCAGGCAATGAGAGACAGAACAAGGGGACACAGTCTCAAGCTGTGCCAGGGCAGGTTCAGGCTGGGTGTTAGGAGGAAGTTCTTGACAGAGAGAGTGATTGGCATTGGAAAGGGCTGCTTAGGGAGGTGGTGGAGTCACCACCCCTGGAAGTGTTTAAAAAGAGACTGGATGAGGCACTTAGTTGATTAGATAATGTTAGCAATAGGTTGGACTTGATGATCTCGGAGGTGTTTTCCAACCTGATTGATTCTGTGATTCTTACCCGATGGTGGAGTTGAGAAATCCAGTGATCTCTGAGAACTGGGGCCAGTCAAGCTCATCACTGAAAGCCATTGGGAGATTAGCAAAGGATTTCTGAAAGAGAAATGTTTAAATCAACATGGGTTCAGCCTCACAGGTGCAAAAAAAAGCCCTTCCAGCAAACTCCAGTGCTTCTTAGCTGCAGCATCAGCCTGGCAGTGGCAGCTGTAATTATAGCTGTGGCAGTAATTATTTATGCATGCACTTAGGAAGATGACTCCTGTAGGATGGACTTGTCAAGGGATAGAGGAAAGAGAAGCAGAGGTGGTGTCTGGAGTTGACTCCTGTAGGATGGACTTGTCAAGGGACAGAGGAAAGAAAAGCAGAGGTGGTGTCTGGAATTAACTCCTGTAGGATGGACTTGTCAAGGGATAGAGGAAAGAGAAGCAGAGGTGGTGTCTGGAGTTGACTCCTGTAGGATGGACTTACCAAGGGACAGAGGAAAGAAAAGCAGAGGTGGTGCCTGGAATTAACCCCTGTAGGATGGACTTGTCAAGGGACAGAGGAAAGAAAAGCAGAAATGATACCTGAAAATCACATCTCCTAGCACCCCTTCATTCTGAAGGAGCCCAAAGTGCACACTGCAAGTGCAAACCACTGCAGTGATATCTACCCAAAGGTGAGCACAGGAAGAGATGGCAGAGTTATGTCCCCACTGTACATGGCAGAAAGGTTGTAGGAAATTCACTTGAAGCTCCCTTACCCTCTCCAGGAGAACTCAAAAAAATCTCTGCAGTTCTCAATGATGTTGCTGAGGTCACAGTCAGAAAGGTCCCTGAGCATCACAGGTGCCAGGGAGGTGAACACACACTCTGCCATCTCACCTTCCCACACAAGTAGCTGCAACCTTTACCCTCCTCTGCTTTTGCTGGTAGCAGTCCCTGATGCTTCCTTTAAACCACTGCCTCTGCAAAAGCCTCCATGCAGCAGCCTCCAAACAGTGTGCCCAGTTTGTTCCCACTTTGATCCCTGAACTTGGCAAAACTCAGGAAAGGTGAGACAAAAATGGCCTTGAGGTATTGCAGCACCTCAGAAGGATGAGAACATGGAATAAATTTTTAGCTCCTCTTCTTCTGGGCTCTGCTCACAAAGACAAATGCATAAATCCAGTGTGTTCATACTGAAAAACTGCTGATAAATAAAAAAAAAAGGTAATAACCAAAAGAAGGTCAAAACATAAAATCAAATTGACAGGCTGCTTTAGTCCCTGTAATTTATGAGCTCCATTTTCTTTTCAGAGAATTGTGGAGCTTTCTGAAGCCCTCCCTGCTATCAACAGCAAGCAGTTGGGGAATTCTTTCTTCACAAGGGTCAGAGGTAGCCGAGAAGCCACAGAGAAGCTAAATCTTGCAGCCCCACTCCCAGAAGATGATCCTTTAGGTGTGCTTGAGTCTGTGCCTCAGGACTTGGCTGTGAGAGGAAAGGGGAGGAGAGAAAAGAAGGGTTGGAGCAGGGAAGAAATCCTGAAGCCAAGCCTTGAGCAGCCTTTAATGCACAGCAGATGCCAGTTTAAAGCATGTAAGAGTGCATTTGACCTACTTAGAGTAGATCTGCATCAGTTACTGAGGTGAAAATGGGTCTGGATTAATTATCCTGCAGTTGCTTCTCTCTCTTATATATATATATATATATATATATATATGAGCTACATATATACATATATGTATGCGAGCTACACATATATACATGAGCTAAAAATATATATATATGAGCTACATCTATATATAGATGAGCTACACATATATATGAGCTACACATATATATGAGCTACATATATATATGAGCTAAAATATATATATATGAGCTACACCTATATATATGAGTTACACATGTATATGAGCTACACATACATACGTATATGAGCTACACATATATATATGAGTTACGCATATATGTATGTGAGCTGTACATACATATATATGAGCTTACACATATATATATGAGCTACACATACATATATATATGAGCTACACATGTATATGATCTACACATGTATATGAGCTACACATACATATATGAGCTACACATGTATATGAGCTACACATCTATATGAGCTACACATACATATATGAGCTACACATGTATATGAGCTACACATCTATATGAGCTACACATACATATACGAGCTACACATACATATATATATGAGCTACACATATATGTGAGCTACACATGTATATGAGCTACACATATATATATGAGCTACACATATATATATGAGCTACGTATGTATATGAGCTGCACATACATATATGAGCTACATATGTATATATGAGCTACACGTGTATATGAGCTACACATACATATATATATGAGCTACATATGTATATGAGCTGCACATACATATATATGAGCTACATATGTATATATGAGCTACACATGTATATGAGCTACACATACATATGTATATGAGCTACACATATATATGTATATGAGCTACACATATATATGTATATGAGCTACACATATATATGTATATGAGCTACACATATATATGTATATGAGCTACACATATATATGTATATGAGCTACACATATATATGTATATGAGCTACACATATATATGTATATGAGCTACACATATATATGTATATGAGCTACACATATATATGTATATGAGCTACACATATATATGTATATGAGCTACACATATATATGTATATGAGCTACACATATATATGTATATGAGCTACACATATATATGTATATGAGCTACACATATATATGTATATGAGCTACACATATATATGTATATGAGCTACACATATATATGTATATGAGCTACACATATATATGTATATGAGCTACACATATATATGTATATGAGCTACACATATATATGTATATGAGCTACACATATATATGTATATGAGCTACACATATATATGTATATGAGCTACACATATATATGTATATGAGCTACACATATATATGTATATGAGCTACACATATATATGTATATGAGCTACACATATATATGTATATGAGCTACACATATATATGTATATGAGCTACACATATATATGTATATGAGCTACACATATATATGTATATGAGCTACACATATATATGTATATGAGCTACACATATATATGTATATGAGCTACACATATATATGTATATGAGCTACACATATATATGTATGAGCTACACATATATATATATGAGCTACACATGTATATGAGCTACACATACATATGTATATGAGCTACACATATATATGTATATGAGCTACACATATATATATATGAGCTACACATATATATATATGAGCTACACATACATATGTATATGAGCTACACATATATATATGAGCTACACAAATATATATGAGCTACACATATATATATGAGCTACACATCTCTATATGAGCTACATCTATATATATATATGAGCTACATCTATATATGAGCTACACCTGTATATAAGAGCTATATCTCTATATATATGAGCTACACATCTCTATATATGAGCTACACATATATATATATGAGCTGCATCTATGTATATATGAGCTACATCTATATATGAGCTACATCTATATATATGACCTACATCTATATATATGAGCTACACCTACAGATATGAGTTACACATATATATGAGCNCACATCTCTATATATGAGCTACACATATATATATATGAGCTGCATCTATGTATATATGAGCTACATCTATATATGAACTACATCTATATATATGACCTACATCTATATATATGAGCTACACCTACAGATATGAGTTACACATATATATGAGCTACACAAATATATATGAGCTACACCTATAGGTATGAGCTACACATATATGTGAGCTACATCTCTATATATGAGCTACATCTATATATATGAGCTACATTTATATACAAGCTACATATATATATATATGTTACATATACATACACACACACACACATATATATATCTCCTTGTGTTTATCCATATATACATATGTATTTTAAAAAGATATATTTATTTAGGGACTGGAAGGAGCTTCCAACTCCTCCTCCTTCAAATCTGAGAGGCTTGTGTTGAAACCAGCACTTGATCCAAGGGCACAGCCACGGAGAGAAGCAGAAGAGTACAGCACGGCTTGGTCGTTATCAGTTTTTGCCTCCTCGCAGCTTTTTTGCACTCAAGGCAACAGAACAAATTCTGGATTTGATCTCTTTTAAGTCACAGCACACAAGAATACAAAAAGAGCCCCAAAGTGATGACCTATTTTTAAAGCAAACCTTTCTACCACCCATTTGCTCATCCTGTGAGCACTCCAATATTGTCATTGGACAGCTTCCAATACATTTTTAAGTATTTGTTTGGGGTTTGTTGTTTTTTTTGGAGGGTGGGGGGTAGGGATTATGGTTTGGTTTGGTGGGTTTTTTTTTTTTCCTGTCTCCTTGCAGATCTACTTCAAACATGGCTTAGCCAGAACCCAGCTGAGCTGCAAATTTGATTTGGAAAGGAACATTTCAGCCCAGAATTGTAGGTCTTCAAAAGACTGCACACATCCTTAGTACTGACGCAGTTCCAGCAAACCTCTTAAAGCCACCAACTTTTGAAGATACTTCAGGACCCAAGAGTGAAGCTGAGTAGTTAATGGAAAGCTCCAGAAGAGTGCTAGACCTTGAGCTCTGCAGGGATAGGGGTTGGAAAGCATGGCCCAGCAGGCTGCCTTTTTGCTCAGTCTCAGATGGGATTGTGCCCAACTCTAGAGGTGGATTCTTGCTGACTTTTAGTTTAAAACCCTTCTGAGCACAGCTTTGTTTAAATACCGTTCTCTAGACTCTTCTGGCTGAGAAACCATGCTTCAGCCTACGTGCCAGACTTTAGCACAGAATGATTGGAAAGTTATTCCAGCCTAGCTTCAAATGCCATGTTTTAGTTTCAAATGCTCCAGATGGAGAAGGAGAGGCTCTGGGGAGACCTAATAATGGCCTTGCAGTACCCGAAGGGGCTTTACAAGAGGGACTGTTTGCAAAGGCCTGTAGGGAATAGGACAATGGCTTCAAACTACAGAAGAATAGATTTAGATTGGGTGTTAGGAACAAGTTGTGCACCAGGAGGGTGGTGGAACAGGTTGCCCAGGGAGGTGGTTGAGGTCTCACCCCTGGAGATATTCAAGATGAGGCTCTGGACAACTTGATCTAGTTGAGGATGTCCCTGATTAGGACAGAGCAGATGACCTTTGGAGGTCACTTCCAACCCAGATCATTTTATGATTCTATGGCATTCATTTCAAAGGAACCTCCTCACCTCCTAGATGGATCCAACCTTGAAATCCACCTCCTTGAATCCTTCACCTCCCTTGCATTGGGCAGCCAGAGCCATGGCTGATGTTAAACCCTACCTTGAAATCCATCTCCTTGAATCCTTCACCTCCCTTGCACTGGGCAGTCAGAGCCATGGCTGATGCTAAATCCTACCTTGAAATCCATCTCCCTGAATCTTTCACCTCCCTTGCATTGGGCAGCCAGAGCCATGGCTGATGTTAAACCCTACCTTGAAATCCATCTCCTTGAATCCTTCACCTCCCTTGCACTGTGCAACCAGAGCCATGGTTGATGCTAAATCCTACCTTGAAATCCATTCCCCTGAATCCTTCACCTCCCTTGCACTGTTCAGCCAGAGCCATGGCTGATCCTAAACCCTACCTTGAAATCCATCTCTCTCAATCCTTCACCTCCCTTGCACTGTTCAGCCAGAGCCATGGTTGATGCTAAATGCACACTCACCAAGCTGCACTGGACCACATTAGCTGAAATGGAAGGTGGTTTGGGTTTGCCATGGCAGGAGATTTTGAAACTCAGGACAAAAAAGAGGATTGGAAGCCTAGCACTTGTGGAATCATTTAGAAATTGATTCTACATTGATTGATTGGTTGCAGGAATCCTGAGAGCACTTCAGTATCCTTTAAACTGAAGGGGAGCTGAGCCTTTGCTTTGATACTGATTTTAATGCCATCCAAATCTTCATGGCAGCATGAAGTACCACAGATGACTTCCTTATTCTAGCTATGCAAACAAGCAAGCCTTGGAGCTCTTGAGGCAAGCACAGCCTCCCTTTTTCAAAAGGCAGCCTTGGCATTTCCATGCTGTGAAGCTGCAAGGGCCATAGGTTTGAAATTAGCAACATTCTGACCTTATTCCCAACCCCCCACAAATGCAGCATCTTAATCACCACAGTAATAGCTGGGAGAAGCCTGCCTGCAACTGTCTGAATTTAGAAGAAAGAGGGAGAATGGTTTGGTTTTTTTTAACCAGGATTTGCACAGATCACACTTTCAGTTTCTTCTAGTGCTTCAAAATGAGAAGTCAGTGGGGTAAGAATTTAGGACATCCTGGACCCACGCTTAAGGAAATGCTGAATTCTTTTAATAGCAAACATCTAGCACAAAACAGTAAACTATAATGAAAACTGAGACTCCCTTGAGTTTGTGGGCAGGGAAAAAAAAAAAAAAAGAGCTATTTACTTTATTGCAGACAGTTGTGGGACCTAATTTTATTTTTTTTTTTTTGCCTTTTTATCCAGCATGAAATAGAGATAAATGCATCTTCCTAGAAAGGGAATGATTTTCAGACCATTTCTGCTTTTATCTCCAGGTAAAAACTGTCTCTGAAATGAGATTAAAAAAAAAAAAAGCTCCTACCCTAGACATATAACAGGGAAAAAAAAAAAATAGTGCTGCATTTAGTAGCTATTTGGAAGTCAGTTGTAAGCAGATGGATAGAGCAGCAGGAGCACAATAGCCACACTATCCACACCAATGTTTTCAGCAGCAGTTTAGTGCAAAACCCCATTTAGCACACACAAAAAACCACCCATAAATATATTAAAAAAAAAATATTTCTACTGCTTTGCTAAGCCTCACCAACTGCAGATCTACTTCAGGTTTTAGTGTCTGGATTGGACAGACTTCCTTTTCAGCAAGGGCTGAGCTGAATGTTTACTCCTTTGGAGGATATTCGACTCAGCCCTTGCTGAAAAGAAAGTCTGGCAAGCTCAAAACCTACTGCCCAGCAGCAAGTCAAGACAAAGCTGACTCATACCCTTCTTAGTGCTGTTTGATTCTCTTTCTGCAATTGCATTCTGGCTGTTTGAGGCTTTGCTGGAGCAGTGGCAAGTTAAGGATGAAGCCAACATGCTCAGCTGCTGCTGCAAGGACAGGCAAGCAGCTCTCAACATCATTTTCTCTGGTTGTACCTCAGCTAGATCCTAGTAGGGGTAGAGTTTGAAGCAGCTCTCAACATCATTTTCTCTGGTTGTACCTCAGCTAGATCCTTGGAGGGGTAGAGTTTGAAGCAGCTCTCAACATCATCTTCTGTGTCTTGCTGCACCTCAGCTAGATCCTTGTAGGGGTACAGTTTGAAGCTGCTCTCAACATCATCTTCTGTGTCTTGCTGCACCTCAGCTAGATCCTTGTAGGGGTAGAGTTTGATGCAGCTCTCAACATCATCTTCTGTGTCTGGCTGCACCTCAGCAAGATCCTTATAGGGGGAGAGTTGGAAGCAGCTCTCAACATCATCTTCTGTGTCTTGCTGCACCTCAGCTAGATCCTTGTAGGGGTAGAGTTGGAAGCAGCTCTCAACATCATCTTCTGTGGCTGCACCTCAGCTAGATCCTTATAGGGAGAGAGTTGGAAGCAGCTCTCAACATCATCTTCTGTGTCTGGCTGCACCTCAGCTAGATCCTTGTAGGGGCAGAGTTGGAAGCAGCTCTCAACATCATCTTCTGTGTCTTGCTGCACCTCAGCTAGATCCTTGTAGGGGTAGAGTTTGAAGCAGCTCTCAGTGGTTGGCACCTGAGGAGGGCTCTCTCCATTCTGCCTTCGACCCCAGTCTGTGTGTTCTCCAATCCAGGTGAAGAATCCAGCTCCTGAATCTGGTTCCCATCTGCCACCCAGACTAGTCTGGGACTTCCCCAGCTCCTGGCCTTGACCCTTCTGCTCCTGCATGCTATTACCAGCCAGTGGACCAGCAGGCTCCAAGCCCCAGAGCTGCTTTCTAAACCTCCATTACAGTGACAATAAGGAAACAGTTTGATGTCCACAGCCTAAAATTATTCTTGCCTGCATGGCTCTGCTACCAGCTTTACCACCAGAATCATCATCAGCATCAGGATCATTACCATCTTTATTAGACAAGATAATTTCAACTATCATTAGTGTTAATTTATTATGCTCCCCATCATCTCTGTCATCAGGGCCATTTATCTGACTGGTGCTCATAAACACTTAACAAAGACAAACAACTGCTGAGCTGCAACAGCAAAACCAGCACAGCTCTGGGAGTAGAAGTGAGAAAATGCAGGAAGCTCTTAGGCCTGCAGCAGCCCTGAACTGCTGACATTTGGAGAGGAGAACTGTTCTCAGATCATGTCCAGATCCTTCCTTCACAGAGGCCAGTGCAGGAGTAGCAGGTTGTCACCAGGGAAGCTGAAAGGAAGAGAAGGCTCCTGGTGTAAAGCCTTTGGCTCAGTCCCCTGCAGCATCCTTCTCTTGAAAATTTAGAGATAAGGATTTGATACTTGGTGGATAATGAATTGGTTGGATGGTTGCATCCAGAGGGTAGTGGTTCGGTGCTTTGATGTCCAGATGGAGAGCAGCAGATACTTGGTGCCCCTCAGGTGTCTGTACTGGGACCTATGGGATTGAGTGCACACTCAGCATGTTTGCAGATGGCTCCAAGCTGAGCAGTGCAGATGGCACACCTGAGGGATGGGATTACCATCCAGAGGGGCCTGGGCAAGCTGGAGAAGTGAGCCTGTGTGAACATCAGGAGGTTCAACAAGGGACAAGTGCAAGATTCTGCACCTGGGTCAAGGCAATCCTCAGTACGATACAGGCTGGAAGGTGAAGGGATTGAGAGCAGCTCTGCAGAGAAGAACTTGGGAGTACTGATGGATGAAGAGCTGGAGGTGAGCTGGCAAGATGTGCTCACAGCCCTGAAAGTCAACACCACCCTGGGCTGTGGCACAAGCAGAGGTGGCTCTGCCCCTCTGCTTCACTCTGCTGAGACTCTACCTGCAGTGCTGTGTCCAGCTCTGGAGTCCTCAGCACAGGGAAGATGTGGACCTGTTAGAGCAGGGCCAGAGAAGGGCCAAGTGTAAGGTGCTGTACCTGGGTTGGAACAACCAGCAGTATCAATAGAGCCTGAGGGCTGAAGGGACTGGGAGCAGCTCTGCAGGGAAGAACTGGGATGTACCAGTGGATGAAATGCTGGATGTGAGCTGGCAATGTGCACTCACAGCCCAGAAGGCAAGCAGCATCTTGGGCTGTGGCACAAGCAGAGGTGGTTCTGCCCCTCTGCTTCACTCTGCTGAGCCCCTACCTGCAGTGCTGTGTCCAGCTCTGGAGTCCTCAGCACAGGGAAGATGTGGACCTGTTAGAGCAGGGCCAGAGAAGGGCCAAGTGTAAGGTGCTGTACCTGGGTTGGAACAACCAGCAGTATCAATAGAGCCTGAGGGCTGAAGGGACTGGGAGCAGCTCTGCAGGGAAGAACTGGGATGTACCAGTGGATGAAATGCTGGATGTGAGCTGGCAATGTGCACTCACAGCCCAGAAGGCAAGCAGCATCTTGGGCTGTGGCACAAGCAGAGGTGGTTCTGCCCCTCTGCTTCACTCTGCTGAGCCCCTACCTGCAGTGCTGTGTCCAGCTCTGGAGTCCTCAGCACAGGGAAGATGTGGACCTGTTAGAGCAGGGCCAGAGAAGGGCCACAGAAATGATCAGTGGGCTGGAACATTGCTGTGAGGAAACTCTGAGAGAGTTGGGGTTGTTCATCCTGGAGAAGAGAAGGTTCCAGGGAGACCTCTTCATGGCCTTGCAGTGCTTGAAGGGGATCTATAAGGAAGATTGGGATGATTTTTCTCTCAGGGCCTCTTGCAATAGGACAAGAGGTGATGGATTTAAACTAAAGAGAGGTTTAGACTAGATGCAAGGAATAAACAAGGAAGAACTGGAATGTACCAGTGGATGAAATGCTGGATGTGAGCTGGCAACTTGTGCTTACAGCCCAGAAGGCCAACAACATCCTGGGCTGCATCAAAAGCAGTGTGACCATCAGGCTGAGGGAGGTCTTTCAGTATCTTAAGGAGGCTACAAGAAAGCTGGGGAGAGACTTAGAATCATAGAATCATAGAATGGTAAGGTTGGAAGGGACCTCAAGGATCATCTAGTTCCAACCCCCTGCCATAGGCAGGGACACCTCCCACTAGTACAGGTTACTCAAGGCCTCATCCAATCTTAGGACTTCTTAGGATATTAAGTAGTGATAGGACTGGGGGGAATGGAACCAAGCTAGAAATGGGTAGATTCAGTCTGGGTGTTAGGAAGAAGTTCTTCAGCATGAGGGTGATGAGAGCCTGGAACGGGTTGCCCAGGGAGGTGGTGGAAGCCTCACCCCTGGAGGTGTTTAAGGCCAGGCTGGATGTGGCTCTGGGCAACCTGATGTAGTGTGAGGTGTCCCTGCCCATGGCAAGGGGGTTGGAACTGGCTGATCCTTGTGGTCCCTTCCAACCCTTACTGATTCTATGATTCCATGATTCTAGGTGATTCTGCCCCTCTATTTCACTCTGGTGAGACCCTACATGCAGTGCTGTGTCCAGCTCTAGAATCCTTAGCTCAGGAAAGGTATGGACCTGTTGAGCCAGATCCAGAGGAGGGCCAGAGAAGAGATCAGAAGGGTGGAAGTCCCCTGTTATGATGGAGGGATGAGTGAGCTGGGGTTGATCAGCCTGAAGAAGAGAAGGCTGTCAGGAGACCTTTCAGTTCTGAGAAGGGATCTTTAAAAAAGAAGGAAACAATCTTTTTTTAGCAGGACTTGTTGCAAGAGGACAATTTGTAACGATTTTGAACTAATAACTGGAAGGTTTAGAATAGTTAGAAGGGGAAAAAAAACAAAACAAAAGGCCAAACATTTACAAAGTGGATGGTGAAACACTGGCACATACTGCCCAGAGGGGTGGTGGAAGCAAAGGGTGGGAGCATACCTGTGCCTTTTTATCCCCTCCCCAGGTGCACTTTGCTGGAATGATCTTTTCTCCTCAATTATTTCCTTCCACACCAGTGAACTGCCACAGCTGAGGCTCAGCATCATTCACAGTCAGGCACCTTTTGCTGTTGGTTGAAAACAGGCTGTGCTGGGATGCTGCCCAGAGGCAGGCATCGGTGAGGCAGTGATATTTTGTGGTCACTACTGAAACTCTTCCCTGTGGGATGAGTTTATCACACCCCCTTGGATGACCCTCAACCACCTGCAGGTGGATTTGTTTAGCAAGCCTCAGAGCCAGAGCATTGGAGTTACTAAATCTACTCACATATAGCATGGATGAGGGACACCAACCCAGGACATGTCACTTCAAAGTGTCCAGACTGCCAGCGGGGGCCACTCCTGCAGCACTTGCACAGCATAGAGTTGTACCAACGAGGCTGCTAACGGTAGGAGTGAGCCTACAGACAGCACTGGTCTCTTTGAGCCCCAGGCATGTACTTGGGAAGCCAGATGTCCTGGTCCGTGTCCCTGGCACAGCGCTGGGCTGCCAAAGCCAAGCTCTCCCCTGACCCAATTGCGCAGATGTGGGAGGAGTGGCGGCAGCGCGGGGCTGTGCCTTTTGACCTTCAGCAGGGCAGCTGCAGGAGGGGACTGACACAGCGAGACCAGAGCTGCAAAATTCCAGCGCAGAGAGGCATTCGGTACTCACTTCCCTTTGGCAACAGGGAGGAAGCAAAGGGCAAGCAGCAGCAGAGTGAGTTCAGCAAGCCAAAGGGGATCGCTCACCGCTGACATCTGCGTGACCGTCATCCACTCGGGAGGGATGTGGAAGTGAGCGCCAGCTGAGTCTCCCAGCAGCACCACCCCTTGGGAGCCTGCACCTAATTAACACATTTCATTAGCTGCAAGAACAGAAGCAGCAAACTGCAAGCGGGCTTGGAGAGTGACACTTCAATGAGCAACAGCGATGGCAGCTGCTGGGACCAGGGAAAATTGGCTACGCCACCCTGCACACAGCCCAAACCTTCACAGCCTGCAGTGGGGCTGGAACTAGAGGATCTTTAAGGTCCCTTCCAACCTAAACCACAATGTGTTTTGGTTTTTTTTATTTTGCTCCATCTGGGTGTCAGGAGGGAGGGGACAGGATCTTCTCACTTGCTCCCTTTGATAGGACAAGGAGCAATGGATGGAAGCTGCAGCACAGGAGGTTCCACCTCAGCACAGGGGGAACTTCTTGACTGGAAGGGTCCCAGAGCAATGGCTCAGGCTGCCCAGAGAGGTTGTGGAGTCTTTCCCTGGAGACTTCCAAAGCCTGTCTGGATGTGTTCCTGTGTGTCCTGAGCTAGATTGTCTGGTCCTGCTCTGGCAGGGGGGTTGGACTAGATGATGTCTTTGGGTCCCTTCCAACCCCTGACATCCTGTGAGCCTGTGATTTGCAGTAAACCAGTATGAGTCTCAAAAAGGAGAAGTGTCAGGTCCTGAACCTGGATCACAACAACCCCATGCAATGCTGCAGGCTTGGGGAAGAGTGCCTGGAAAGCTACCCAGCCAAAAATGGTCCTTGGGATGCTGGTTGACAGGTGGCTGAACATGAGCCAGTGTGTACCCAGGTGGCCAAGAAGATCAGTGGCACCCTCTCTTCTACCAGAAATAGGCAGCAGGACTAGGGAAGTGATTAGAAGAGATTTAGGCTAGATGTTAGGAGGAAGTTCTTTACAGTAAGGGTGGTGAGGCACTGGAACAGGTTGCCCAGGGAGGTCGTGGATGCTCCCTCCCTGGAGGTGTTCAAGGCCAGATTGGATGAGGCCTTGAGTGACCTGTACTAGTGGGAGGTGTCCCTGCCTATGGCAGGGGGTTGGAACTAGATGATCCTTGAGGTCCCTTCCAACCTTACCATTCTATGATTCTATGATTATCCTCCTGTACTTGGCACTGGTGAGGTCCCACCTCTATTCTTGTGCTCAGTCTGGGGCCTCAGGGACACTGAGGTGTTGGAGTGGGTCTGGAGAAGAGCCACAAAACTGGTGAAGGGTCAAGAGATCAAGTCTTGATCCTCAAGGAGCAGCTGAGGGAACTGATGTTGCTTGGCCTGGAGAAAAGGAGGCTCAGGGGAAACCTTATAATTTTCTGCAACTGCCTGAAAGGACACTGTAGTGAGGTAGAAGTTGGTTTCTTCTCCCATGTAACAGAATCACAGCAACATGCAGGTTGGCAAAGCCCCTCAGGGTCACCAAGCCCAACCTAGAACCCTACAAGATTCACCTTGAACCATAGCCCCAAGCACCGCATCCAAACCACCCTTAAACACATCCAGGGTGGGTGACTCCACCACCTCCTTGGGCAGCTCATTCCAGTCCCTGACCACTCTCTCCATGAAAAACATTTTCCTAATGTCCAATCCAAACCTCCCCAACCTCATCTTGAGGCCATTCCCCACTTGTTCCATGGAAAAACTTTTTCCTAATGTCCAATCCAAACCTCCCCAGCCTCACCTTGAGGCCATTCCCCACTTGTTCCATGGAAAAACTTTTTCCTAATGTCCAATCCAAACCTCCCCAGCCTCACCTTGAGGCCATCTCCCCTTGTTCTGTCTCCAATTCCCTGTGAGAAGAGCCCAGCAGCAGTACAAATAGTTCTGTTGTACAAGCAATAGGACACCAGGGAATGGCCTCAGGTTGCACCAGGGGAGGTTTAGAGTGGACATTAAGAAAAAAATCTGCACTGAAAGGGTTGTCCAGCTCTGAAACAGGATGCCCAGGGAAGTGATGGAGTCAGCATACCTGGAGGGATTTAAAAGACTTGTAGATGTGGTGCTGATGGTCAATGTAGGGTTAAAATCACAGAATCACAGAATTAACCAGGTTGAGAAAAGACCTCCTAGGATCATCGAGTCCAACCTACCCCCTAACCCTTTTAATTAACTAACTCATAGCACTAAGTGCCTCATACAGCCTCCTCTAATGGTTGGACTTAGTAATTGTAAAGACCTCTCCCAACCAAAAAAATTCTATGATTTTAAGTTGTCTTTCCCCTACGCTGTCTATGATGGTGAGAATACCAAATCACTTCTGAAATGGGTGCAAGGACAAGGGAGGGGATTCTCCCCCTTTACTCTGCTCTCATCAGACCCTGTCTGGAGTCTTGTGTGTATAGTTCTGGAGCCCCCAGCACAGGAAGGACATGGAAGGGTTGGAGCAAGTCCAGAGGAGGCCAGGGAGATGCTGAGAGGGCTGCAGCAGTTCTGCTCTGAGGACAGACTGAGAGAGTTGGGGCTCTGCAGCCTGAAGAAGAGAAGGCTTCCAGGAGACCTTGGAGTGGCCATCCAGGATCTGAAAGGGACCTACAGGAAGGCTGGGGAGGGACTATTGACAAGGTCTTGCAATGCCAGGACAAGGGGCAATGGGTTTGAACTGACA
>VWZE01015523.1:8779-30120 GCA_013396675.1 Eubucco bourcierii
GGCTCATAAATACAGTGAGGTGCCCCACTACAGTCAGAGTTTCCTTGCTGAAGGCAGAGTTTGCCTGTTCCTGGGCATGCCATTGTTCAGACAGAATGGCAGGTTCTGGAGGAATCCTCCAGCAGTTCATTGAGAACATCCCCTCGATCAGTTCAGCTATTGCAGCTCCTAAGTATGCAGCCAAGGGTATCACCATTTCTTAGAATCACAGAATCAAGTCAAACCATTATCTGAATCTACCCAGACTGGTACTAAACCACATCCCTCAGCACCACATCTCTGTGTCTTTGAAACTCCTCCAGGCATGGGGGTTCCACCACCTCCCTGGGTAGCCTCTAGAGTGTTTAAGAACTCTTTCTGTGAAGAAGTTTCTTCTCCTATCCAATCTAAACCTCCCCTGGTGCAACCTGAGGCCATTTTCTGTCCTCCTATCACTTGTTACTAGGGAGAAGAGACCAACCCCCACCTTGCTACAATTTTCTTACATAGAATTGTAGAGAGCAAGAAGGTCTCCCCTTAGCCATCTTTACTCCAGACTAAACAATCCCAGCTCTCTCAGCTGTTTCTCATGAGACCTGTTTTCCAGACTCTTCACCAGCTTTGTTGTCCTACTCTGGACCTGTTTAAGCACCTGAATGCCCTTCTCGAAGTGAGGGCCCCAAAACTGAACCCAGTAATTCTGAGATGTGGCCTCACCAGTGCTGGTACAGGGGCACTGTCACTTCCCTGATCCTCCTGGTCTATTCCTGATAGAGCCCAGGATGCTGTTGTCTTGCTTGGCCACCTGGGCACATGCTGGTTCATGTTGACTTGGCTGTGGATCAACACCCCCAGGTCTTTCTATGATGGGCAACTTTCAGCCACTCTAACTCAAGCATGTAGCATTGCAAGGGGTTTTTGGGACCTAAGTGCACAACCTCCCTGGGCAACCTGTTCCAGTGCCTCACCACCCTCACTGGAAAGAACTTCCTCCTAACATCCTCAGCCTGTCCTCACAGCAGAGCTGCTCCAGCCCTCTGATCATCCTCGTGGCCTCCTCTGGACCCATTCCAACACTTCCATGTCCTTCCTGTGCTGAGGGTTCCAGAATTGCACACAGGACTCCAGGTGGGGTCTGAGGAGAGCAGAGTAAAGTGGCAGAATCCCCTCCCTTGCCCTGCTGCCCACACTGCTCTTGCTGCAGCCCAGGACTTGGTTGCTGTCTGGGCTGCATGTGCACACTGCAGATTAACATTAAAGACATTGTACTACTATAGATTAACATTAAAGACATTAAGGTCCTGGGGTAGGTCTAGAGAAGGGCAACAAAGCTGGTGAAGGGCTTGTGCAATAGGTCATGTGAAGAGTGGTTGAAGGAACCAGGATTGTTTAGTCTGGAGAAAAGGAGGCTGAGGGGAGGCCTTCTGGCTCTCCACAACTACCTGAAAAGAGGTGGGAGCCAGATGGGTGTTGGTCTTTTCTCCCTAGTAAAAAGTAATGAGAGGAAATGGCCTCAAGCTGCACCAGGGGATGTTTAGATTGGATGGTAGAAGAAACTTCTTCACTGAGAGGGTTCTCTAACATTAGAACAGGTTCCCCATGTATGATGGTTTGGGAGTTCCCTGCCCCCCCATACTTTGTAAAATGACCCAGACTAGAACTCAGCAGGCTGGGAGTTAAGGCCTGAAGCTCTATTTACAGCTCAGCACAATGTACAGCAGAGATAGACACTACAGACAGGAATAGTTACAGACATAGACAAGTTAAAGGGAATACAGAAACACAACTCCCCTCCCAGAAATCAGAGACCCCAGGAGGGGCTCCCAACCACCCTTCCACCTTCTCCCCACCCCTGTACCTTACCCCAAGGTTTGCCTTATGTGCAAGGTGAGCTTGGAGGATCAGCCAGGGGGATTAGAAGGAAAGTGGTTAGTGAGATAATGGGCAGAGAGAAGCCAGACGCTGCTAGACCACCCGAGACGCTGTGGTGCCCCAGAGACTGACTTATCTATGTTTTGAGTACTTTACTTAAACACCTCAGCAAACCTATGAGTGCAGCAGACATCACCATTGTTTTCCTTTTCTCAGCCTATAGTATAATTTTCTCTATTAAAATACTCCAGTTAGCCTCAAACCAGCACACCATGGAGCTGGTTGAATCTCCATTGAGGTGATTCAAAGATGCAGAGATGTGGTTCTGAGTGACACAGTTTAGTACCAGCCTTGGTAGGTGCAGGCAATTTTTGGATTTGATGATCTTAAAGGTCTTTTCCAACCAAAATTGATTCTGTGATTCTATAAACATTCACTCTGAAGGCAACAGGGGATGCTGAGCCTGTCAGTGAGAAGAATGAAAAAAAGAAGAGAAAATGGAGAAGATCAGGTTAGGAAAGCTAATTCTGCCTCACCCAGCAAGTTGTGCTGGGCAAGCTTGAAAGGATGACAGAGGACTCAAACACAGCAAATGCTATTGGCTGACTCTAGCTCACCTACACCTTTAATAAGAGCCTGGAAAAGAGGCTGGTGACAAGAAGCAGAGGCAAGTGTCTGAGTCAGTAGCATGTAAGCCTGAGTGCCAAAGTCATATGTCTCAAGCTGTGGTAGGAAGGCATGTAGGGGTCGGGGGTGAGAGCTGCTGATGTAAGATGGCTCTTAATCTTGCTGTTGTTCCTAACACTCATAGTTGGTTGAACAGAGCTGATGCTTGTTTTGTTCCTATCTGCTCATAGTAGAGTCCCACCTCAAAAAGTGGTAGGAAGCTGTCAAGAAATGGAATGTGATTGATGCGTATCCATGTCATACAGACACATGGAGGATGTAGCCTCCTTGACAAAGAGTGGATGCACTCAGCTGTCTGCTTCCTGCAGAAACCCAGAGCAAAGGTTATGTCCTCTGCAGCATCCAACCTAAGAGGATACTGATTCTCAAGTGGGTTTCTGAGATATTGGTGACATAACCAGAGCTTCCTTTGCTCTGAAATGAGGTGTTTCAAAGAATCCTTGTCACCTACAGCAGGCCTTTCTGGCCTGTCCTGTTACATCCTCCCTATGGTATAGTCCAGTAGCCTGATCTCTACCTGTGCAATAGCAACACAGATGTACATAGCTTTGCCATGAGTTTCAAGGTAGTAGCTACAACTACAATGTTATCTTCCTTGCCTCCAGATCACAGGATCACAGAATTAACCAAGTTGGAAAAGACCTCTAGGATCATCGAGTCCAACCTAGCACCTAACCCTTCTAATTAACTAAACCATGGCACTCAGTGCCTCATCCAGCCTACTCTTAAACACCTCCAGAGATGGTGATCCAGGCTGACAGGATCAGATGTGATGTCCTCCCTATGGAGCATGGCATTCTGCCCATTCCTACCTCCAGATGCCTCCTCGATCAGCCTAAGCATCATCTTAAAAACTGGGTGCCCCAAGACAGCTGTTGTCTGCCTGTTATTTCAGCAAGCTCTTGAAGAGTTGTTTTGTTTTCATTTTACAAGGGTACCTATACCAATCTGCTCCTAGTATGAGTCTTTGGGGCTTTTAGTGCATAGCCTGAATTTCTCTCCTTATGGATGCTTTTAGAGGTAACAGATGTCTCCTTTCTTGGTCATATTTTGTCTTTTTTTTTTTTTTTAAATAATAATAATAATTTTTAACTTGTGCTGGTTTGAGACTAATTGGAATATTTTAATGGAGAAAATTATATCATAGGCTGTGAAAAGTAAACAATGGTGATGTCTGCTTCACTCATAGGCTTGCTGAGATGGATAAAAATTAGAACACAGACATAGATAAGGCAGTGTCTCGGTCTTTCCCTGGGAGCTAGTGGGTCCTCTCCTCTCTGCTGAATACTCTAACTAATCACTCTGCTTCTAACTCCCCTGGCCGATCCTCCAAACTCACCTTGTGTGTGAGCCAAACCCTGGGGTAAGGTACAGGGGTGGGGAGAAGGTGGAAGGGTGGTTGGGAGCCCCTCCTGGGGTCTCTGATCTCTGGGAGGGGAGTTGTGTTTCTGTATTCCCTTTAACTTGTCTATGTCTGTAACTATTCCTGTCTGTAGTGTCTATCTCTGCTTGTACACTGTGCTGAGCTGTAAAAAGAGCTTCATCTCTTAACTTCCAGCTGGCTGAGTTCTAGTCTGGGTGCACTTACAAAGTGTGTGGGGGCAGGTAACTCCCAAACCAGCACAAATCTGAATGTTGGTTCACCTTCCTTTTTGTCGAAATCTTCCTTACAATGCTTTATTCTGCTTAATGCCCACACCTCTTTCAACACACCTCCTAAAGTCTTACAGTTTCTGTGACAGTGACATGCACTGCAGCTGATGCCTTCAGATGGGAGACAAACACTCTTCTGTTACTTACTTGACAGAAGAGGTGCAGCAAATTCTTCACGTGTTGCTTGCATCTTTTCCAGGATGCCACGGCCAAAGCAAGAGCACATCTCTTTGGGGATGCATGGCTGCTTCCCGGCTGATCAGGGTGATGTAACCAGCCCATGCAGCACCTGTGTGATACTCAGCTTGTGTTGCAGAAGCCATCTCCTGGAGCTCCTGCTCTGAAAGACAAGGGATCCCTGCCTGTCTCCTTTTATAGATCCCTGTCCATGCTCTTATACTGAGCCATAGGTCAGAGATGCTCTCTGCAGTCCCAGCCAGTGTCTGCAGTGCAGTGTCTGTGCAGCAGCAGTCCCCCCGCCCTCCCGTGGCTGGTACAGCCCCAGCGTCTTTCGGCAGGGCCTCTGGGGTGAATGCAGTGTACTGCTGGCCATCCTGTTTCCACTCCAGACACTTTTCATCTACTGCCAGGGGATTTCTGTCCTTTTGCCATGATTGGGAAACGTATCTGTTGGTAAGTTATCCTGTTTTCCTAGCTGGAAAGAAATAGCTACCATTCCCAGAGTTACTGGTGGGCAGGTATTTTATCCTTTAACATAAACCTAGACAAAACAGTCCATCAAAGATTTGCTATGACTCTGACACAACCTACTGCAAGAATACCCCAGCTCCAACTTCTAGATCCTCTCTAAGTATCCTTTTAAGTACTCCTCCAGTTCCTCCTAGCTAGGGATGAGCTGAATTTAAGCAAGCAGACTGTGTCATCTCACCAAAACCCCTTTGCTCTTAAACTGGTTTGGGCATACAGTAAGCCAGCCAACCTTCACAGCCTGCGTGCTTTTCAGACACCTACTTGGCTTCCTTTGTCTATAAAATGAATGCATTGAAACAGATTAGATTGTCCCAGATTTACACAGGTAGGAATGAAAACATCTTGCCTGGGATTTTCAGATGACTGCAGTGACTTTGTGTTTTCTGATCAGCCTGACAGAGAGTGACAGGTGCAGTGGAGAGGAGGCAAATTTTACACTGGGATGTCACTACGCCAGTCAACCAAACTCGTAAGAGCAAAACATAGGAAAGAGTTTGGGGAGGGGAAGAAAGGGTAAGCCATCTCTTCAGTCTGTGTAGAGACTTTTGTTAATGTGGTATTCAAGATAAGTGCTGTTCTACTCCTCTCTTTTCACCTTAAGAAAAAAATTGCTTTGGCTCTGTCAGTGTGGAAATTGCTGCTGCTTTTGCTCAGCATCAGCTCTGGTGGCACTGGGCACTCGAGGTTTCTCACCTCGTGTCTGTCCCACTGTACATACTGGCTGTCTGGATCCTTGATTTTCTGTTAAGACCCAAAGAGAAATCTGCACAGGTAACCTTGGTGATACAGAGATGTTGGTGATAGCAGATGAGCCTCCTGCTATTGTGGCCCCACTACAGAGAAAGCTGATCAGTGGAAGAACAGGACCTGGTGGCAGAAGCATAATAACCCTTGTCTGCTGGAATGGGCTTCCGAGTGCCGGGGTCTTTTTTCACTGCAGCCTTTGAATGCCACCTCTGTCTAGCTGTGCCAGCCTTGCTCCCTCCTGGGGTACAATTTTGTCAGCAGAAGTGCTTTGGCCCATACACATCTTGCTGTTTCCCTAAAGAGAGCACAGCTCTCTGGCCAAAAGTGTTTTCTGGCCAACGTGATCGCATTTCCATGAAGACTTCTGCCAGCTTTGCTATATTGATCAGGGGTGGAGAGCAGGCTGAGGGTAAATGACACTCTTAGAGACAGAGCTTTGCCAAAAAAACTTTTAGTGTGTCTTAGCCTTAACAGCTGCTGTTCTGGTGCTACATCTCTGGTTATTTTTCATTTGTCTTTGCAATAGACAGACCCATACCTTTCTCCTGAATAATGTGAAATTTGCCAAGTTCAGGGTGAACATTTTAATTAACTCAGTGTTTGCTTGAAAGAAAGTGATATGGCTGCACTTTCATTTGGTAATTCAAGTAATACTCACTGGGTGTTCACTCCTGACCTGCAAGCCCTCATATTTAAAACAAGCTGGGGGATGTAGAGTGGGAAGAAAGGCATTTATTTGGCAAGGAAACTGCTGCCCTCAGGCTATTAATGCATCTTAATTCCAAACAGAAAATGAAATTGCTTTGGGCAGGTGCCAAGCAATACAATGACTTCCCTCTGATTTCAAGGGAGTTCTTCTTCAACTGCCTTTCCTGTATGAAGTAAGAGCCATACTCCTATGGCTTCATTCTGGTCTCACTTCACATCCATTTCATACCCCTAGCAAGGTGGTATGCAACCAGCAGATTTCCCCCTGATTAAGAAAAGAAAAGCAGATCTCATCTGTGCTGTTATTTATGGTTTCTGTTATGGCTGTACTTAGTGTTGCTGACACTGGACTTCATGACTGAGGAGCCAGAGGGTACTTTTTTTTAATTTCCTGATTGTGCTTTTAAGCATAATTGCCTCTGAACTGCACCATTTTGCTGGTCCACCGATAGTGTTGCTCAGAAAGAAAACTATCTGAACTTCATCCTGCCAGGCAGAAGGCCTGTGATAGCCATCGGGGTGCTCAAAGAAGCTAAACAGCATCCCCTCGTTGCTGATTGATCCCAGGCTGCCTACATTTAGCCACCCTGGTGCTGCAGGGCTGACAACAGAAGCTCTTCCATTTCTGCTCCCCTGGGGCCTTCTGACCTCTTTTTATCCCCCAATGTGGAGCTGGCATGAAAGGCTGCGAAGTGAAACAGCTCACTTAATAGGCTGGAAATTAACCCTGGAAACTGTCTGAGAGGTGACTGTGCTGGTCCGAGTGGCTGCTCTGCTGTGCAGTGGTGGGGAGATATGCAGGAGCAGGATGGCTTGGGCTGCTGGCAACACATGCTGAACATCCTCCAAGTAGCAGCTGGTAGGATGTTGGCTCCCTCCTTGATGTGGGTAGAAATCTGTGTGCCACACAGGAGGAGAGCAGGAGGTGAGAGGAAGGAACAGAGAAGGGAGCAGCACAGATGCAAGGGGCATTTCTAGGAAGACAGCAAAAGATATGAGCTGGGGTTTAATACTCTGTGGGCAGTGGGGACTAGGTGAGGAATTCAGGACAAACAGGAAGGAGACAAAGTGATTGAAGAGACTGGAAGAGAGCAAAGCACAAATGCTGGGGTCTGGTAGGGGAAAAGTGTCAAAGGCGGCATCCAGAGCATAACGAAATGTGCTGTGGTGGGGAATGGGTGCTACTGCTTACAGACCTGATCCTGACCTTTGACTTCCTGACTCCCCTTCTCATCTGCCTCTGCTCCTCCATGCCATAGAGTGGCTAAGGCTGGAATAGAGAAGAACTCAGATGGGTCCTCCTAAGGATGCAAAACGAGGGATGTCTGCAAGGACAGAGGGTGAGAGAAGGGTCCTAAGTGAGCAGAGTGCAACCAGGGATCTGGAGTGGAAGCTCTCCAAATGAAAATATTTCTTAAACACAAATTATGCAGGGGAAAAACCAACCTGTGCAGGATGAGCCTGGTGGTGAGTGGATAGCTGAGGCTGTAAGGCAAGCTCTGCTTTGAGAGACAGAAATGGTGTGCTGAAGGAGGTCTTAACAGGGTCAAACTAGAAAGAGGCACAAAGAAAATTAGTGAGGAAGAGTCATTTAGCACTTGAGCAAAATGGGCACAGAGAGCACAGGCATCTAGAAGAATGTAGGGTGGTGGTAACTCATAAAGCAGAAGGAAGGAGAGCAGAGTGCCACAGGCATTGCTCAGAGAGGGGGGGAGGAAGCGGAAGGCCTAAGCTACATCTGTAAATTAAAGCAATACAGCAATACATTGGTGTGATGCACCATGCTGTGCAAAGCAACAAGCAGACCTACCTCTTGTGAGTCCAGGTGAGAGCTTGTCTTTTGAGCAGATGAAAAGGCACCTGGCCCTGCCCACACATGTGGCTGCAGAGCACCTCTGAGGACAGCAATTCAGCAGCAGTGACAACGCATCCCTTCTGGCATGGCACAAAGCAGTGAGGCACCTCTAATTCTGGTAACAGGTCAGGACATTGCATCTTCTAATGGGGGCACAGGCCAGCCACCACCCTGGGATGGAGCAAAGGAGAATCACAGCCTGAGCTGCTCTGTGAACATCACTGTGACACTGGCAGGATGCAGAGATAGGCACTTGGCACAGCAGGGGAATGCACCGTTTGGTGTAGGTGTACATCAGCATGTCGGTATCTCTGGTTCTGTGCTATAGGAAGGCCAGCAAAAACACTTATGGGACTAAACACCTTCAGTCCCTGAAACCTGATAAAAAGTCTTAAAGTCTGCCTCACAGTAGTGAAAATCAAATGTTTTCCTGGAATTTGAAGGCATGAAATGCAGTGACAAACACACAACTCGTGACAATTTGTCTGGGCCCACTCTCTCCCTTCTGGAGCTGGAAGAAGCTTTTGTGGAGCAAGACCTGCACAGCTCTTCTGAGATGCTTTCATGAGGGCTCCTCCCTCCTTAGCCCAAGAACTGCTTGTAAGTCATCACTCTCTCACACTTGGCCCCAACCTGAGCTCTGCCACAGCTGTGCTCATGCCAGGCCTGTACCCTGTCAATCATAGAATGGCTTGGGTTGGAAAGAACCTTAAAGATCACCTAGTTCCAACCCCCTGCCATGGGCAAGGACACCTCCTGCTAGACTAGATTGCTCAATCTTAAAATCATAGTGCCATTTTGGTTGGAAAAGTATTGTTGAGTCCAACCTTTCTCTAACTCTACCAAGTTTGGAGAGCCTGACCCTGCTTTGGGATCTCAACTCCCCAGATGAACCTCAGGTTTGCCTCATCACTTTTGACATTGCTGCTGCCTGCTGTGGTTTCATTGTGGCTGCAAGGCTGGGGCAGGGGCACTTGTCAAACAACAGAGCTCTGCTGCAGTCAGGGATGATGGATGATTTCTCCTTTGCTGCAGGAAAATTGATCTGGCAGGAATCATTGAGAATGACATAGCAGGTTCCCTTGAGATTTCCTTGCCAACACAACACCGACCTGCAAGAGGCCACAGGCTGCCTAAAATGCACAATGACATTCACCAGCAGCAGAATTCAGAAGTGACTGGGGAGCCAAGCCAAGGACTGAGATGATTTTGCACAATAATCACAGGGAAAGAGAGAAACATCAGTATAGTCCATGGCTGCATAGACTGTTGAGACACAAAGAAAGCAATAAGAAAAACTACTCTTTACACATCTATCTGCTCTCTACAGCAAGTCTTCCTGATAACAAGTGCTAGGACAAGAGGAAATAGCCTCAAGTTGCACACTGGGAGAGGTTTAGAGTGGATGTTAGAAGACACTTCTTCACTGAAAGGGGTCTTAAACACTGGAAGAAGCTTCCCAGGGAGGTGATTGAATCTCCATCCCTGGAGGTGCTTCAAAGGTGAAGAGATGTGGTGCTAAGGGAAATGGTTTAGAATCAGCCTTGGCAGAGCCAGATAATGGTTTAACTCAAGACTCTTTTCCAACCAAAATGATGCTATGATTCGAACTATAATCCATGCACTAAATGCTCCATCTTGGCATGAGCAGTTCAGGCTGAGCCAAGAAAGCAGAAAAGAGAATAACTTTAAGATCACAACATTTCAAGTGGCTGCCTCTTAAAATACTACCTGTCCTAGAGATAAGCCCCAAAAGATCTGTGAAATAATATTGAACTGGTAAAAGCAGGAATAATTTTTGATGACATCGCTATGCATGACAGATCCAAAGAAAAACATCACCAAAAACAAAAAAAACACCCAACAACAACAAGAAAAGAAAACAAAATAAAAGAAAACAAGCAAAACCAAAAAACAAACAAACAAAAAAACAGCCCTCTGATAACATTACCTACAAGCAGCAGAGTGCAGCCTAAAATTGAGTCACAGCAAAATGCAAATCCAAGCAGGGCAACTGAATTATTTTGCCCAGGGTGCAGAAAGAGGAGGCATCAGATTTGCTTCAAAGTGAAGAAAGCAGCTAATGAACAGCAACTCCCCTCTAGAAGTGGGCAGCCACCCCAGGAATACTGAATACCTATCAAGAGCTGCACCATGAGCAGCATAAGCGCACAGCTCAGGAGCTGGGGCAGGGTATACATGAGGAAGGCTAAGAAGGAAACATTGAACAAGGCCTTGAAAGCAGTTGCTCTGAGGTCAGGCTATAGCAGCAATAGTAAGGAAAATACCATATCAGACAGAGCAACAGGAAGGAGCTCTGATAGCATGTGGATGAGCTGAAACCAATGCTGCAAAACTGTATTCCTAGAAAAGCACTTGTCTGCTGCAGTCTGGGCCTCAAAGAGCTTTTTCTGGCACACACTGGACCACAGGCTAACATTGCATGCTATTCACAGTCCTCTAGGAGCTGTTCTTCACAAGCCTCATGCTCCTGTGCCACCAGGTCATTAGCAGGTCATGCCAAAACTAGAAAACCTCCAGCTGAATCGGAGAATATAATCAGGGGAAAACCAAGTTATTATAGCATACCTTCTTTCCTGAAATTCCTTACAGAATACACACAAAGAAAGGAAGATTAATTTGAGGAAGGAATCCATAGTGATAGTCCAGCACTTCCACAGTGTCCACAAATCATAGAATCACAGAATGGTAAGGTTGGAAGGGACCTCAAGGATCATCTAGTTCCAACCCCCTGCCATAGGCAGGGACACCTCCTACTAGCACAGCTCACTCAAGGCCTCCTCCAACCTGGCCTTGAACACCTGCAGGGAGGGAGCAGCCACAACCTCCCTGGGCAACCTGTGCCAGTGCCTCACCACCCTCACTGGAAACAACTTCCTCCTGACATCCAGTCTAAATCTCCCCTCTGCCAGTTCAAACCCATTGCCCAGGACTCAGCTGGCTGTCTGGGCTGCATGTGCACACTGATAACACAAATAAGTTAGCAGAAATAGCAAGCAAAGAGCAGTGTGGGATGTGCTGGACTTTAAAAAAGAAGCAAGAAGAGCAGTGTGACCTGTGTAAGAATAACAAGCTCCCTTGGCTATCATAGGCTTTTGAAATGAGAAAAACATTGTCTGCAGAGAAAAGACTAAGGCTGAAAGGTAAGAAGAAACAGTGATTCCTAGCAAAATGGATACAGAGGAGCAAAATGGGGAAAAAAAAAAAAAGGGCATTTTGCTATAGCATTTTATAAAAAGAAAGTAAAAGAAAACATTTTTTTTTTAATGGTGTGAAAGCAGAGGGAGAAGGAAATAGCAGGCATTGTTGTTCAAACAGAAACAGTACTGCAAGAGATGAATCATGGTTTGTGCTATTGGCAGCAGCTGGCAACTGATGCACTCAGGAGAAGAGATACCACAGCCTGCTTGCCGTGAGCTGTCGTTAGAAGGTAGGTTTGGTTTAACTCTATCATTAGCTAACAAATTTTCCAGCACTGTGTCACATCCTACTAAGGCAATATTAACTCATTAGCAGTGATGCCTGCAATACTTCAGATGGAGGCAATGGGGCAAGATGGTTCAGAAGTCCCTGGGATGTCAACTACTGTCTGTGTGATTAATGGGGCTATGTAGGGGGGCTGCAAGTAGCTGGGAGCCAGCTACCAATGGAGACATGCACAGAGCTGTTGTACTCTTTAATATTTGCTGTCATCTACAGTTCCTGAGTTGGCCTTAGGAACACTGACAGCAGCAGGGAGGACATTCACACCATAAAGTGTATGCTCATGACATGACACAGTAGAGTTGAAATGCAATAGGAAAGCCTTCCTCTTCCATCCACTGCCTCTTCCAGCTGCCCCTTATTTGAATCAAATGGCAGCATATGTCATGCTCTGAGCTTTTTTCCCATTTGTAGATGGGATGGTAAGATGAGGAGGCAAGTTTTAAGAGAGCCTCAACATGTGATATGAGATCCCCTTTCCTCTTTTTTGTGGAGGAATTCATCTCCTGAACATGTGTGCAGGAGATTAACTGAGCTGTGGGGTGGGAGAGAGGCTGGAAATGCTGATTTGCTTCCAATGCTGACAGATCTTTGCTGAGGGAAATTAAAGCTGAGACAGTGCAAGGCTTTGGATGTTTGATATGGTATCAAAAGTATTAGAGGCTGACTCCTGAAGTTTAGGAACATAGTTTAGTGGCTCTTGGCAGGGTTAGGTTTATGGGTGGGCTCAATGATCTTCTGCCAACCTAAATGATTTAATGATTCTAGTAATTTTTACATTCTTTAATTCAGAGAAGAGACCTGTGCTTCCAGCCCTCAAAATGGGAAATGTGGTGCAGCCAGAACCAAAAAGACAAAAGAAAAACTTCACCAACTCTTCTGTTTCTCTAGAAGCAGAACATGAACCCTCAACATTTCCTGCACCTCTACGAGGGGACAAAATAGTGCTGAAGCAAGAAAGGGTTTTCACCTGCAGCAGGTGCCCGGAGAAAGAGGTAGGGGCTTTGTATCACAGTATCACAGTATCATCAAGGTTGGAAGAGACCCCAAAGATCATCAAGTCCAACCCATCACCACAGACCATCACCACTAGAGGTCTGCCCTTTGAACACCAAATGGTCAAATGGTATTTTGTGTGGTCTCAGCTTCAGTCTAAGTTTTGCCCCATCTCAAATGAAATACAACAATTTTGCAAGGGGAAGGAGATGGCCATCAAGGCTGTGCAATCTCAGTGTTCACTCTGAGCATGTTGGGGAAAGAAATCTTATTTTAAAGGTGGGTTAGCCAACATCACATCCAATATGCATTTGGAAAAAAGAAGTCAGCCCTGGCCCATTCCGAAGTGCCAGACTCACCAAACATTATCAGTGCCTCACTGGGATGTTGCTGTTATTAACTGCCTGCAATTTGAGCATTTCAGGACACTGAGTAGTGTGCTTAGTAGGATCTCTGCTGGGCAGGGGTCATTGGGTGATAGAGGAACTTCTACAGTTTAGCCCCAGGTATGGACTAAACACAGACACCACCGCTAACCTCCGCTGCTCTGAGTCTGATGTCTGCCCACTTTTCCTCCTGTAGATGAGGAAGTTAAATATTGTTGGTGCCATTATTTACCACCTGAGGAATGCTACTCATAACCACCTTCCTTTTAAACTTTGGAATGTTGACATTTGCACTCCAGGCCTGCCTCTTTTCACTCTCTTTGCAGTCCAATCATACAGTCCATACCACACTATCTTGGCCACAAGGTTACTGTGAGACAGTATTCTGGTAATCCAGCATTTCATTTTGGTGGGGCACAAATATGCATGCACCTAGACATCACCCATCAAAAAGCTTTTGTGTCTCTCATTTGGCCACATATTCTCTGTTGGCAATATATCAGCTCTACCAAAGCTCTCTGAAAAATGCTAGGACGGGACACAGGGACGGAACTTGTACATGGCAGTAAGACTGTCAGGGAGTGATGGCAAGTGGCCAGAACCACAAGCTGTGCTATGCCAGTCACAGATGGCAAATGGAAATTCCTGATGTTTTGTATTTCAGTTCAAAATCTGAACAGATTTTCATGAGACCACAAAAAAAAAAAAAAAAAAAAAAAACCCACACAAAAAAAACCAAACCAACAACCCAAAAAAACCCCTCAAAAAACTCCCTTTCTCTCCCTGACTTATGTACCCTGCCACATCTCAAAGTCTTTGCCACAAGACTGTAAATATTGCAAGAAAACTGAAAAGTCACAAAAGGGTCAGGGAAGAGCTTTTTAATTTTATCTTAAGGAACAGAACAGTGTGCAGTTCTGGAGCCCTCAGCACAGGAAGGACATGGAAGTGTTGGAGCGGGTCCAGAGGAGGCCACAAAGATGATCAGAGGGCTGCAGCAGCTCTGCTGTGAGGACAGACTGAGAGAGTTGGGGCTCTGCAGCCTGGAGAANTGGCACAGGTTGCCCAGGGAGGTTGTGGCTACTCCCTCCCTGGATGTGTTCAAGGTCAGATTGGATGAGGCCTTGAGTGAGCTGTGCTAGTGGGAGGTGTCCCTGCCTATGGCAGGAGGTTGGAACTAGATGATCCTTGAGGTCCCTTCCAACCTTACCATGCTATGATTCTATGAACATGTGAGGCTGCCAAAATGTGAACTCCTCCATAAAGTCAAAGGAATCGGTTTTCAGCCAGGGTCTATTAGTTTCTTTTTCTGCCAGTTAGCCACAGCACCCAGTTATCTGTAACCCCAAAAGACTGGTATTTGTGCTGCTAAATCCAAACACAGCTTCCTGAGCAGTCTGATAGGGTCAGCTGAGGACCAAAAAGCAAACCCCAAACCTCAAAGGTGTAACCTCCTCTCTTTCATCTGAAGCTCTTGCTCCAGCTGTCTGAATTTCTACTTCTTTCTGGAATGGCTATAAAAACCCTGGTCTGCACTTTTAAAACTATCCTTTTCCCAAGCCTCTTTTCAGAAAGCAGAGATGCTATTTCTGTAAGACTTAAAAGGAAATACACGTCTGAAACGGAGAGCAAGAATGGAAAATTTCAGTACAAACAAACGGTGAATGTTTGGCAGCTGGGAGCTGACAGGGGTTTGTAATGTGCTGTAAGAGAGGGGTTGTCTCCTTGGCTCTATCAACAGGCAGATTTCTAGGGAGGAAAAAAAAAATGTGTCTCTTGGAAAGTATTTTCTTCTGCAGAAAATGCTCCAAAAGGCTGTCTCAGTGGAGAAGTAGCAGTTATTTTATCAGATAGAGTCTAGTATGTTCCCAAAAAATGTCTGTCCTCTCCTTTTTCTTTCCCTTGTTCCAGCCTTGGCCAAGCTCTTTAGCCACAACTGGTTTTTTTCTTACTCCTGCTGTGCTCAGCCTTACCACCTCCAGCCCACTTCCTTCTGCCTTTATTTTACTCAGATCAGCTTTGCCAGCAGTGTGGAAAGGGAAACAAATGGCTTTAGCTTGTGTTTTCTGCACTCTGAAGGTCTGTGGCACAACAGGAAATTTTGATGCAAACTTACCTGTCAGGAAGGTCAGTTGATTTTAAGTGCCCTCATCAGGAATGCAAAATCGCAGCCATCAGGTTTCACAGCCTTTCCCATCTCCCATCAGGAAACGACCCAGCAGATAATCTACTGCTTCTCCCAAGGATGCAAAGCCAGTTGTCTTAAGAGGGTTTTGCTTTACCATGTTTACACACACAAACATGAAAACACACAAAAGCTCAACATGAGCCTGCAGTGTGCACATGCAGCCCAGACAGCCAACCGAGTCCTGGGCTGCATCAAGAGCAGTGTGGGCAGCAGGGCAAGGGAGGGGATTCTACCCCTTTGCTCTGCTCTCCTCAGACCCCACCTGGAGTCCTGTGTGCAGTTCTGGAGCCCTCAGCACAGGAAGGACATGGAAGTGTTGGAGCAGGTCCAGAGGAGGGCCACAAAGATGCTCAGAGGGCTGGAGCAGCTCTGCTGTGAGGACAGGCTGAGAGAGTTGGGGCTCTGCAGCCTGCAGAAGAGAAGGCTTCCAGGAGACCTGATAGTAGCCTTCCAGTATCTGAAGGGGGCCTACAGGAAAGCTGGGGAGGGAGGAAGTTGTTTGCAGTGAGGGTGGTGAGACACTGGCACAGGTTGCCCAGGGAGGTTGTGGCTGCTCCCTCCCTGGAGGTGTTCAAGGCCAGGTTGGAGGAGGCCTTGAGTGAGCTGTGCTAGTGGGAGGTGTCCCTGCCTATGGCAGGGGGGTGGGACTAGATGATCCTTGAGGTCTCTTCCAACCTTACCATTCTATGATTCTATGAAACACTAAAAACGAGACATTTCCACTAGACAGCAGATTTGAAAGCTAATGAAGAGGTAAAAGGGAGCTGAGGCTGAAAACGAATACAATGTCTGTATTTCCATGTCATCCCATCAGTTGAAGGCCACTTGACATGGCCTGCATGCTGGGTGCACAGGTACCAGCTCTGAGCTCTGTAGGTTTGGGTGAGGGCAGCAGCATGACTTTCTGCACAGGGTGGACAAGCTTGCCTGTTTGATTGCCAGCTGGAAGAGGGAAGGCTGTTATTCCTGTGCTTTTCTCGTGCTGTTGCCAGTTGCCCAAGGAGCTTGGAGAAGGAAGGGCATTTGCCTGCAGTGCAGAACAGGGTAGAGAGGACCAGATGGGAAGCAAAGGGCTTGTACCGGGACAGGCCTCCCGGTGCTGAAATAGACAGTGGTGAAAGAGAACCAGAAAGATGTAGGACAGGAGCAAAAGGATCTGGACTACTGGGACAGATCAGACAGAGAGTGAGGAGACACAGACAGAAGCAGCAGAAATAGAGTCTGTGGAGAGCCTGAGGGAACGGAATGGAAGGTGGGACAAGGAGTTGGAGGAGTAAGACTGGGAGTGAGAGATGGATGTTTAAAGAAATGCTGAAGAGACTGAGCTTCAAAGCTGAAGGACAGCAGGGGCTTTGGGGGCTCAATGGAGAAGGCAAGCAGGAAGCAGTGATAGAGAAAAGGGAAGTGAGGCAAAAAAGCAGCCCTGGGTACAGGAAGGACTTTGATAATGTAGGCATGAAGGTATCAGACTGCAAAGATGGGGCTGAGTCATGCTGTCACAAGGAATGGCTGCAGCACCAGTCCTCTGCACGGGCAGCATTCTCTCCTGGTGGCCCATTTACAGACACTACCACTTACTTCCCATTGGCAAAGGCTGTGGCCCCACTGTTGCTCTTGGTGGGTGTCCATCTGATACCACAGTGTGGGAGTTTGTTGTTGTTGCTGTTGGCTTTAGGGGTTTTTTTTACTTTATTGTTCTGGAAGATGGTTTGTATGAGAACTTTCCAAGTTGAAATCAGGACATGGAAGTGTATTTCAGATTGTCCCTTGGAGTGCAGTGAAACCGTAAGTGACCCCCTCACAATCATTGCTCTCCAGGAGCTCTGTATGTTGCCCCTGCCAGCCTGTGTGCTGTCACCTGAGCTAGGACACTCCTGATTCCCACTTCCTTTCCTTTTCTTGCCGGCTGATTCCTGTTTCCTCTGGGTGGCAGGCTCATCTTCTTCCCTGTATGGTGGTGTATCAGGAGACATCTGCATGTGCTCATTGTGTGATCTAACCACTGGCTGCTCCTGAGCCAGCGATTGCAGTGTGCCCTCTGCTGTCTTGCTATCTGTCTCCGATGTTTCTGAGGTTTACAGAAGTCTCTGCCCAGAAGCAAATGCATCTGTGACTCCCCTGTCCTTGTACTTCCCCACCAATGTGTTGTCAGAGGTGTCCTCCTGAAATGCAGAAGGTTCCTAGCTCAGAGTTGCCACGGGAAGTGCAGCAAGTACCTGCAGGTTATGCCTTCTAATGGAACTCAGTGGATAAGCAGCATAGCCCTCTTGCATGTGCACCTTACAGATACAAAGGGCAGCAACACCCCAACCCTGAAATTTTGTACAGGAACCAGTAATGAAGACATTGAAATGTAGAGAAACACAGTTTTGGTTTTTGTAAAGGTCTCATGCAAGTGAGTTGTGTTAGTCTAGTTCTGTTAACTACCTTCTTACTTCATTAGGGATCACCCTCCCACTGAAAGACAGAGAACTCTTTTTTTCAGTTCTTTCCTTTCCAAGACTTTTACCACCTGTCCTGTCTTCACATACTCTGGTGCATCCCTCCAGATCTGAAGTCTCCCAGCTTATGTGCTTCAGTTCTGTCTTGGTTTGTTGTTTGTGGTTTTTATTTCTTTCAAAACCCAGTATTTCTCTTTGGATTTCCCCCTTTTTTTCCCTATTGCTTGTTCTTTCTTCTCAGTTGCAAAAGCCAGTATCTCTCCTTGGGGTGTCCTGTATCTCTCCTTAACCAGGTGTGAACAGACAAATGATCTCTCACCTCCTTACCAGAGTGGCTCATCTGCTCAGAACAGATTTCACCCAGGCAATGCTTCATTGCAGCCAAGGAAAGAGTCTCCGTTGCTTTGTTGGAAACATCTGATCATTGCTCTGAAT
Source organism: Eubucco bourcierii (assembly GCA_013396675.1). NCBI lineage: Eukaryota > Metazoa > Chordata > Aves > Piciformes > Ramphastidae > Eubucco > Eubucco bourcierii. The sequence goes on from VWZE01015523.1 coordinate 26,942, forward strand.
GAATAATGTCACTAAGGTAGGTTTAATTTTGTTTACATTACAACTGCAGTGTTATGTTTGCAGGAAGAACAGGCTATGACCTCCAAAGGGGAGGGTGGTTTAGCTAGGTGAAGCAGTATACCATTAATCTTAATTAAATTGCCAGGTTTTCCTACTCTTGCTGTATCTGTTCTCACCCCCTCCCCTCACCCTCACCTCCCCCAAACACCAACAAACATGCAAACAAAAAAGCCTCAAAACCAAACCCCCTCACAAACCTCACAAACAACAAGAACGCAAGAGAGGCCTTTAACCAATGTTGTGTCTGATGAACAGAGGCAGGAGGTGGCTCTGTGCAGCCCAGTGCCTATTTACTCACTATGAATGAAAGAAATGCAAGTTGGGGAATTTGTAGAAAGGAAATTAAGTAGTTCTGTATTTCCAATCAGCATTTTAGGTGATTTTTTTTAGGTTTGTACCAAGTTTATGCTATTGATGCCTGAATACAAAACTATATAATGACCATAACTCCTAAATTGGAGACATAACTTCAATTCAGTCTAATTCCTGATGTTGAATAGATTGTAGAGTCAGAGCCTCAGGCAATCTGTGGCTAAGATCCATCCAGATTCAGGAAGTTTCTCAGATCAGTCAACAGCCTCATGTCAGGTCACTGATCTCCTACATCTGGAGACCCCTACAGACACCGAGGACCTCCCATGTCTGGAGACATAGGAGGGGTGGGGATAAGCTTAGAGAGGGCAGAAAAACAAAAAAGGCTTCACTGCCACAATGATGTGGCCCTGGAACAGGTGTGCAGGGAGGTGGTAGAGTCCACATTTGCAGAGATTTTCAAGATTTGGCTAGGCAACAGTATGGTCAAATATGTGTTGGTGATTGCCCTGCTTCAGGTAGGAGGCTGAACTACATGATCATTTGGGTTGCTTCCAGGACTGCCCCAATTCCCATGGAGGCCTATCCTGCTAAAGGTGCTCACATCACATCCCCTTTACTTTCACAGTCAGTTCAGCTGTGTAAATAGCTGTCAGGGAAGTAGTTGCTCTCCATCCTTCTCCATCTGACCAGATGCTTGGAGTATTCCCCTGCAGTTGGTGGTACATGCTGCTAGGCTTAGGGTGGCCTTTTGTGGAACTCAGGGGCTTGCAGGTGAGAATAAGTAAAATTAATCCAACCAGTTTAGATGAAGTCTGATCCAGAAAGTAGGGCTCATGAGCTCTGATCCTGGAAACCAAGCCTGCCTATGACTTTGGCTTCCCAGAATAGCTTGAGAAAGCCCAAAATACAGCATTGGAAATACTATACCTCTGCCCAGACCTCCCTTGTCCTAGGGCAGTCTCTGATCACGGAGCAACAGAACCCAGCTCCTTCCTGGGTAGGGTGCTGATAGGGAAGCCCTAGCAAATCTTCCTGCAACAATGTAAGAAGTGCCCATGAATATGTTTTACGTCTCTGCTCTAGCTTCATTTAGGTTTCTAGAGCTGAGTTTGCTGGAAGAGGGCCCCAAGTTTCATTCATTTCATTTCTGGATGATTCTTATCAAGTGGCTTCTTACAAACATGAAATAAGGCATTGCAGACTTTCCTTCTCAAGACAGATCATGATGTTTAGAGAAACTCCAGGAGAAGACTCCAAGAACCAGAATGTTAAAATTATGTGAGGATGCAGAAAGGGGCTTCATGGGTTCTTCAGATGGACCCTCCTGGCTTGGTAACCTCCTCTGCAGCTGAGCTTGATGGAATGGGAAGCCTAGAGAGTAGAGCCTGATGCCGTTGCAGTAGCTGTTTTCAGGAAGGAACTTGCTTGCATCTGTGTAGGTGGTCCAGCTCCAAGGTCCATACCTATGGTTCTCCCCAGAAGACGATGATGCTTTGAGAGGGGATGGAAGAGAAATCCAAACAGAAAACATCATGTGAGTTTTCTCTCCTTTCCTTCAACCCCCTTTGGTAGTTTTCTTTATCAGGGATGATTCCATCCCCAGACAGGAGGATCTTACAAAGCAGAAGCAGATCTTAAGGCTGCAACGCAAAAGCCCTTTGTGCCATACACTGCAGAGTTAATCACCTGTCACAGTTGTCCACCACCAATCTCTACAGCCAGTTCTACAGAGTGTGATTACACCTCATCAAAGTTATTTCAGCAACCTGCTTAAATGGCTGTACAGTAGTAGCATGAGCTTCATCCCACCACGAGTATCTTTTTCAGCTGCTCCCCTGCTGAGGATGCTTCAGGCTGGGTGGTCCCAGCAACACCCTGCAGCATTTTTCAGTCTTGTCAGCAGGGTCCTTTCTTCTGAGCTCTTGGCTTCATTTCCCAGCCTAAGTTAACAGGAGTCCTGTGGAAAATGATTTGGAGGACAAGAGGCAGCTCTGATAATGGGAAACGTCTGTGAGGGATTGGAACATTGGCTTGTAATCCCTGGACAAAACTGCCTCAGTCAGAAAAAAAGGGGGTGGGGGGCACAAAAAAAGCATGCAGGACAAAGATCTTATTTCACTTAGCAAATCAAACACGTGATGTGCTCTCTGGAATGCCTTGCTGACAAATGAGCCCAAATTTTCCAGGGCCCATGGCAAGGCCATAAGTGGCTGAAAAGTATGTAAATTCATGATTCATGTGGATTGGTCATTCCCAGGCTCAGTGCTAACTCTGACACAGGTTTGTGTTTCCCGTGGAGCGGGATGGTGGGTAAGGCCTCTAACCCCCGTGCCCCAGTGATTCTAGCCTGATCTTCTGTCTATCAAGTACAGCTTTGCATAGAGACAGCTACAAAGAGTGGCTCCATCCAGACCTGCCCTTGTCACCTGTCTGCTAAGCTTCTCCCACTGAACTGAGATAGGATCCCACAGGAGGCAAAATAATAGAATCATAGAATGATAAGGTTGGAAGGGACCTCAAGGATCATCTAGTTCCAAACCCCTGCCATAGGCAGGGACACCTCCCACTAGCACAGCTCACTCAAGGCCTCCTCCAACCTGGCCTTGAACACCTCCAGGGAGGGAGCAGCCACAACCTCCCTGGGAACCTGTTCCAGTGCCTCACCACCCTTACTGCAAAGAACTTCCTCCTAACATCCAGTCTAAATCTCCCCTCTGCCAGTTCAAACCCATTGCCTCTTGTCCTGTCGTTGCAACACCTTGTAAGCAGTCCCTCCCCAGCCTTCCTGTAGGCTCCCTTCAGAT
>VWZE01015523.1:30649-41973 GCA_013396675.1 Eubucco bourcierii
TGAGCTTTTCATCAACCCAGACTCCAAGGTCCTTTTCCTCAGGGCTGCTATCAGCCATTCCCCACCCAGCCTGGATTTGTGCTTGGGATTGTGCCTACCCAGGTGCAGGACCTTACACTTGGCCTTGTTGAATCGCATGAGATTGGCCTGGGCACAGCTCTGCAGCCTGTCCAGGTCCCTCTGGATGGATCCCTGCCCTCTAGCAAGTCGACTGTGCCACACAGCTTGGTGTCATCTGCAAACTTGCTGAGGGTGCACTGATTCCTCTGTCCATGGCACTGACAAAGATGTTAAACAGCACTGGTGCCAGCACTGACCCCTGAGGGACGCCACTTGGCACTGGTCTCCAGGTGGACATTGTGCCCTTGATCACCACTCTCTGGGTGCCACCATCCAGCCAATTCCTCACCCAGCGATTGCTAAGCTGGATGCTGTGCCTGGAACAGATGACATTATGCCTTGCTACATGGAGACAGAGGCAAGCTTGTGAAAAACACTGTAGAAACTCTAGTTGACATTTTGGGTCCTACCAGACCTGTTGCTAAATGGCTGCAGCTCTTGTGGGAACTGGTTGACACAGACATTTAAATGGAGTCAGAGGTTCAGACACAGTGAACAGACTCCACTTTTAAAGGTGGAAGTACTTTAGTGTAAAGTCAATGAAATTGCAAACATCAGTTGTCCAGCTGGCATATAAGGAGATGCCACACATTCATGGCTTCTGCAGATCTGGAGCAACTTTCCATCCTCTAGAAAGAGCAGAAATGTTGGGATGTGGGTTTTCTTTGGAGCAATAATAACCGAGGATGAGTAATGAGCTGTAGGAGCTGACAGGTCACGATGGGTGCAGCTCTTGCCACTGCCTTGCTGCAAGGTCTCCAGCCACAGTGCAGAGGTCCCACACTAGCTGGGTGTCTACTGAAGGTCCTTAGCAATGACTGTGTCTGAAGCAATCAGTACCAAGCTCTAGTGAGAACTCTTTTTTTCCTCAAAATGTGCCACTCATCACTAGAGCCTACCCCATGTGCCTGCTTGTTACTCCTTGCTTCAGTGGAACTCATGCTGGTGTTGGTGTCCCTATTGCTGTGGAAGTTCCCCTTCTACTCAGCACTGGCGAGGCCACACCTTGAATCCTGCATTTGAGCCCCTTGCTGCAGGAAGGACATTGGGGTGCTGGAGAAGGTCCAGAGAAGAGCAACAAAGGTGGTGAAGAGTCAGAGCACAGGTCTTGTGAGGAGCAGCTGAAGGACTTGGGGCTGTTTAGCCTGAAGAAAAGGGGGCTGAGGGGAGACATTCTCACTCTACAGCTTCCTGAAATGAGATTGGAATCAGGTGAGGCTTGGTGTCTTCTCCCATGGAACGAGTGATAGGACAAAAAGAAATGGCCTCAAGTTGCTTCAGGGGAGGTTCAAGGTGAACATCAGGAAAATATTCTTCCCAGAAAAGGTTCTTAGGTGCTGCACAGGTTGCCCAGGAAGGTGGTGGAGTCACCACCCCTGGAGGCATTTAAAAGATGATGAGGGACATGGTTTAGTGGTAGTGTCTTAGCAGTAGTGGTGGGATTGTGAGCTCTAGTGGTTGGACTTGATGACCTCAGAAGTCTCTTCCAACCTCAATGATTCTGTGATTCACCATGAATCTGTCCCACTCCCTCAGCCTCCCAGTGACAGGCAGGCCCCTCCCACTCTGCCATTCAGCTGGAACCTGCCTGCTTCTCTTTCCAAGCACTGATTGTACTTCCATCTTCTCTGCGTTCATCTTTTCTTTTCTCTCGTGGCTTGCTTTGCTCACCTCTTCCAGTCTGTTGCAGAAATGTGTCTCTTGTCTCCTTTCCCTTACCATCTAACATATTTCAGTGGTTTCTGCAGCACTGCTCTGGCCCAGAACAATGACTGCAATATCTAAGCTTGCTCACACTGCTCTTACAGTTTCTGTTCTCCTGGGACAACTCATCCAGTTTGCAATCACAACTTCTCATCCACTTTGCATCCTGTCACTAGCATTTCCAGTCCAAAAGCTTTCACTCTCAGAGGTTGAAAGCAGTGACCTTTTTTATTTGGATTGGTTTCAGTTTACAGCTGTTTATCCAGATGCAAAAGGTTTGGCATACATCCTGACCCACTGGGGCAGCAATTAAAGGCCAACATGTTCAAGTGTGGATGTCTAAGGTCAGATACTTTCTTCATACTTAGAACCTAGTGCAACAGTCTGATTTGCAGGTGCACAGCAAATGTACTTGCCAGCATCTGTAGGTGCTTAGCATCTCCTAGGGAATGACAGCTCTGCGTGAAGACAGGCGTTGCATCTCTATACGGAGGAAAACTAAAAGCCCTTCATTTCCACCACCTAGCTCAGGGCTGGGAGGGGAATATATGATTTCATAGCATTGCTAAACAATGACAAGAGCTGGTCTCTAGGGTGGGCTACTAACACATTGCACATTTTCTTCCTTAACAGCATATTTTCTCATTTTATAAGAGTCCCTGAGCTAATGCTTGTGTCCTAGATCAGCTGTCCAAACTTAAACTCTCAATTCCCAAGCTTTTTCATAGAGACCACCAGAAGAGCCATCCTGAGCTTGTATATTGAACATCTCAAGAGTCATAGTTAAACAAGTCTGTGTGGACCTCTCCTTCTGGTCTCATGAACCTCTAGTGACTCAGAAAGCTGCAGTTCCACACCCAGCCCCCACTGACCCAGTCACGACTCACAACTCAAACACATTTTGGGCAGTAAAATTCCTGCACGCCTTCTAAGTCAAGAATCCCAGGCTCTGGCAAGGGCCTGGACAAATAGCTAAGTGTGTTTGAGCATATTCTATGCTAGTGGGTTGTCCATACTTGGAGGATGAAAAATAACTAGCAAAATTGTTCAGAGTGTGAGTGAGAGAACCGGGAACTTCTGTCCCCTGAACCATATGCCTGACCTGCACAGTCCTCGAGAGGATTTTGTATAGGTGTAATGTATGGGTAGGGAGTAACTTGGTGTAGGACATGATTTTGAGATGCACTCTTGACAGTACTTTAAAAGTGTTGAGAGTCAGAATCTGCTGTGGCAATTGTTTGACTGGATTAATGGCATCTTGAGGTGCATTCAGTTTCCACTGTCACACTACTGCGGACAGATTGCACAGGTTAGGAGACATCTCTGGGCAGAGGTGCTCTGCAGAGGGTCACCTCAGAGGTCTCCAAGCTCCTGTCTGTCAGAGATGGATTGCATGTGCTGGCATACATCAAAGTCTCTACAGGAAATCTCTCTTCCCCATCTTACCAGGCTCATTACCTCTGTGTTGATTCCCTCTTTTCCCTAAAATGGACTGGCTCCACATACCCCAGCATGCTCATTTTAATCCAGGTGCCTCAGCCGTGGGAAATCTGATAGACCTTTCTCACCAGCTTCCTTAGTTTGAAGAAGCTGGTTTCCCAGTCGATGTGCTCTCACCAGCAGACTACTGTTTAGCATGTGCTGAAGCATTGTCCTCCAGAGGCTCTTCCACAGCACCTCCTCTACCCAGTACTGGAATGACTGGAATGGGTTGCCCATTCACTACTGGAATGGGCTGCCCAGGGAGGTGGTGGAGTCACCATCCCTGGAGGTGTTCAAGGCGCGTTTGGACGTGGCACTTGGTGCCATGGTCTGGTCTTGAGGGCTGTGGTAATGGGTTGGACTTGATGATCTTTGAGGTCTCTTCCAACCCTGGTGATACTGTGATACTGTGAACTCTTCAGCTGTGGCTTCACTTAGTGTTTGGTGTGGGTTCAGATGCTGCAGGAAGAGGAAGGCAGAGCTAAGAGAGTGTGGGAAGGGGACTAATCAACCTCCATCCTCTGGCTCTTTTGGCATTTAAGTCTTTGCCTTAGTAGTCAAGAGCTGTGGATCCCTCAGCCAAGCCACAAGTGATGGCCTTTGGTTGGTGAAGAAAGCACCTGTTCCTTTACAGCAGGGTGGCAGGCATTAGCCTGCCTCTGGAAAATGTTGTTGGATATTTCATTCAAATATTGAGCTTGCCCCGCATGACAGCAGCAATTGAGAGGTGATGTGAGACAAGTGAGTGGCATGTGGAACACTTGTGTTTTGTTGTGATGGAATTGATAGATTATAACAGTCTGTGCCTGAGCTCCAGATATCCTGGGTTGATTTTCTGCTATATTCAAGAGCACAAATCACCCACTGTTTCAGCTCAAGGGGAAAGAGCTCTTAATTGTGTGAATAGGGATATGGTGGTGGTGGACAACTGCTAGCTCTGGAGCAACAGTGTGTGTGGGATGAGCTGCCTGGGTTCATTGCATGGGACATGGCAGAGCCAAGTCCATCTTTTTAGCTCAGTGACACAGAAAGGTAACATAGCTGAGACTACATCCTACCACAGAAGAGTTCTAGGTTGGATTCTATGCTCTGTCTGAAGTGGCCTTAGCAACTTCTCAGCGGATGTCTGCAAAATGGGGGAGATAATGGGGAAGGAAGTGGAAAGTTCCTCACATATGGAGAATAATGTTATATTTAACAGTATTGTCCTGGGTAAGCACAGCCTGCTCTCACAAGCTCCTCTCCCCCAACACAGATGTGAGGGAGAGTAACACAAAGAAAGAAACCCTCTGGGTTGAGATAAAGAGTTTTACTGGAAATGATGCAATGCATAATTACCTTAGCCTGTTTGTAGAAAAGCACAGCAAAATGCAGGAGAAGCAGCAGAAGCTAGCAACCTCCCTCCCAACCCCTGACCCACAGTCTGCCCAACAGACCAACAGCCCAGAAACAAGGAACCAGCAACTGGAACACGAAGCCACTCATGTTACAGTCTGAACTTCAAGCCCCATGATATTTTTCTCCAGCCAGCAATTTCATTTTGAAGCTGGCACGATGACAGCATGGTACTGAATATCAGCAGTAGGTTCAACTAAACCCATGACAGCTATGCAGTCTGAAGAAATGTGGAGGCAGGAGAGGACTTTGCCTTGAAGTCTTTCTCTGTGGCAGTATGTACCTGCATGCTAGTTTATGATGTAGTGTTACACACTAGGAAATCCATCTTATACATTGCATGGGCCCGTTCAGCTGCCTGTATGATGGACAACTCACCTTACTTTGATGCCAGTCCCAAGGCTTATTTTTCCAAACTCTGGCAGTTGCCTGTTGCATTATCAGACCTCTCTCTGAGGGCCATTCTGAGGTCAGACTCAAATCCATCAAGTTGTGGCAGTAGCAAAGAACCCACAGAATGTAGGTGCAGGTGACCACCTCATTTGGATGGAATAAGGTTCTTGGTCGTCTAAGCACATAAGCTACATCTCTGCAGCACGGTCAATGTGCCAGGTAGTCTCCATCAGCCAATCTCTATTATCAGCTAACATATACTTAATGGTGGAGGCACACATTTGTCAGCTAGGAAAGCTCTATTCTGCTGGAGGGTGGCCTTGCAGGTGCCAGCAGGGCCCATTAGATTGCCTGGGAACCCCATTTTCTTCATGCCAGCTACTGCTCCAGGTGTGTGAGCCACGTTCATTGTGGGTAAGGAATTACTGCAATTGTCAGGACCATATGTCCAAAGCACAGCTAATGGATTTGCCAGCTCTGAGCTGTTTGCCCATGGGCTAATAGCATCCTAGGAGTTCTTTCAGGGGATGATACCAATCTGCTTCTGATTGGGTAAGACTTCTCTTGTGAGAGTGCTTTGAGTTTGAAGGCTTTAGCAAACTTATAGGCCCAAACAAGTTCATTGGATAATTTGTGTTGGAAGGGACCTCAGCAAGTCCTTAGTCTATCCTTCTGCTGCAAACAGTCTTTTGCTCAGGCTGAACAAGCTCTGTGCCCTCAGCCTCTGTCCAAAAGGCACATGCACTAGCAGAGCCAAAAGCAGAATTTCACTTACTTGTGCTGCGTCATGGCTTGGCAGCATCTGGAGTGGACTATTGCGAGGAGCATGCTGAAAAATAGGCATGTTACACTATTCAGGGTAGAGGCACTGTTTCTACACTGAGATTTTGAGACAAGTTTTCCTTTCCTGCACCATGACTTGAATCTGAATGTAGTTTGAGTGCACAGGGCACTGTGAATGTCAGGTTACCCTCAGCTAGGCTGTGGCAAGTGCAAAGTAGATACGGTTGTGGAGGCCAGACATGAGTGCAGCTCTTGACCTGCTCCTGGTGGGCACAGCTTACCTGGGCTATTGCAACTGAGTGCTGGGGCTGCAAAAGTCTGTGAGGAAATTGTAGAATTGTTTTGGTTGGAAAAGACCAAGAGATCATAGAGTCATAAAATGGCAAGTTTGGAAGGGACCTCAAGGATCATCCAGTTCCAACCCCCTGCCATAGGCAGGGACACCTCCCACTAGTACAGCTCACTCAAGGCCTCCTCCAACCTGGCCTTGAACACCTCCAGGGAGGGAGCAGCCACAACCTCCCTGGGCAACCTGTGCCAGTGTCTCACCACTGGAAAGAACTTCCTCCTGACATCTAGACTAAATCTCCCCTCTGCCAGTTCAAACCCATTGCCCCTTGTCCTGTCATTACAAGACCTTGTCAATAGTCCCTCCCCAGCCTTCCTGTAGGCCCCCTTCAGATCCTGGAAGGCTACTATCAGGTCTCCTGGAAGCCTTCTCTTCTCCAGGCTGCAGAGCCCCAACTCTCTCAGCCTGTCCTCACAGCAGAGCTGCTGCAGCCCTTATCTTGACTAAAAGATACCAAGGGTAAAGTTTAAGGGCCAGGTCATCTAAGGTATTTAGGCACTTTTGCTCTAACAGAATATCCAAAAGCCCATTAATCATTAGAGAATGCCCGCTAATGTCAGACTTGTGTGCCCTTTCACTAGCAATGTCCCCAAGAAAACCTGCAAAATAAAGACATCTGCTGGGGTAAAAAGGGGGGAGGTACCAGCAGTTTACTACAACGGGTGTGAAATAGAGTTTTTAAGCAGTTGTGATTAATATAAATCCTGTGGCCAGAGCAGAAGCAATGGGGAAAGCACAATGAGAAGAAAAAAGTACAAGAGCAAGGAAATGTACAAAAAAGCAAACCTAGGAGAACAGAAAACAATAGTTGTATTTAACAAAGCCCATGCTGAAAGGTGACTGAGCTACAGGAAAGTGATATGGATGTGAGAAATAACTGCACTGCGGATTTAACTTATCTGCATGTCATGTGTGCATCCTCACCATCGCAGTTAACCACATTTACCTCTGACTTGAGTTGGAATTTTCATTAGGGAAGTATCTCCCTAAGTTATTGTCCCTGAACCATGGAAGACGTAGACCTGAGTTACTTCACCTGGCTCCCTATGTAAGCCTTAGGACCATTGCACTTCAAGTTACATTTGGGTGTTGCCCTGCAGCTCGGAATGTGGGGATAATGAGTCACCCAGTATCTCCCCAAAATTCAGGGTAGGAAACTGTGTCCTTAGTTATGCACCATTCACTCCTACCAGCTCACAGACTGAGAGCAAGATTCTTGTAAACATCCTTGAGGGAGTCTGGGGGTGATGTGGCACTGCAACCTCAGTGGGACACCTTGAGAATGTTTCTGTAGGACTGAGTTGTCACTGAAGGTGGTGAGATGTCCATGTGATCCAAGTGGGACAGCCCTGAGGACCCACACAGCAAAGCTGCAGTCATCCTAGTGTTCATTCAAGTCTGATGCCCACACCACACCTCTGTGGGTGTAATCCCACCCTAGGCTTCCTCCTCACAACCTGCAGTCCTGGCTCGCTTGTGCTGAGTATTCCACACATCCCTTGGCCCTCTTCCTTGGCACTTGCACTGCCCAGGTGGCAGTGCAGACCTGTAGTCTGGTCCACGAGGAGTCACTGATCACTTAGGTCAAGACGATGCTGATACCTCCAGTACCGTATGAGCTGAACCTCCTCAGCTACAAACTTAATGCACTTGCTCTTAAAAAATAATACTCTGCTTCCTAATTCCACCAAATAAAGCTGCTGCAACTGTCTTACTCTTCAGTGAGACAGATTATTGCCCTGTCACAAAGGCCACTTGCCAAACAACTTGATTTCTGGAATTGTCACCTAAAATGCAATACAGACAGGGTGGTCACCGACTTCAGCACAACTGTGGAAGCACAGCTCCACCCCTTAGGCTTGGTGTTTCATACAGCAGGGGGGAAAGGAGGAGATGTGAAGGATGTGGGTGGTGGACAGGAGTGAGGTAATATGGAGAGGGTGATATCATGGTATAGCCACAGCAGCTGGGTGAGGGCTTAAAAAGTAATTTATTGGTTCATGTTTAGCTCCATTTGCCCGAGCAATGAAGCTTTCACAATCATTTTGGGTGTATTTGTGTGCACATGCTGTAATAAGGGAGAGGCTGCAGCTTCAGAGTAACCCTCAGGGGACACCAGAGCATCCACAGGAATGATGCTGACAGGGCCCCAAGAATGAAGAAAGCTTCAGCTGGAGCCTGCACTTTATTAAACACAGGAGAATGTACCCACCCATGAGATGCACACTTGCATGAGTTCAGGCTTCATTTGCCAGCTGGGCATATGTGTGTGTGTGTGTTATATCCAAACTTGCTATCCCATGTGTGCAACAATATGTATGTCTTAAAAGTACGACTGGAAATCAAGCATCAGCAGAAATGGAATACCAATGCATGTAATAGAGTAACATCTTCCCTGTAGAGCAATGATTCCCAATTTCTTTGGCCCACCAGAGCATTGCAAAACTTCAAAATTCCAGGCAAGCATCATTCACCCTTATAATGTTGCTTTTAGCTGAAAGCATTTTTATGGTACTGCTTTGGTTGTGCAGCCAAAAGTGATGAATTACCATATCCATTATGGCCACAGCTTGAAACCACAACTGTAAATGCATTTGCTTTCTCCTTATTCTAGTGCTTCTGATTCAAGCTACCTGTTATGATCCAGCAGGGAAGATTGCTGGCAGATTTAGTTCTTCTGCACTGAGGTAGTACAAACTGCTCTTCTGCAGATTACAGTTTCAAAGGGTGAGAGTTTGGAGTAAAAGTGAACAGTTTGTCAGGTATCACGTATTTGGTTATAAAATGTGTGCCTTTGTACGCGGCGTTAAGGCTCTGGTGTCTGTGCTGAGGTTGTTTTGTGCTGTCTGTGACAGAGAGATAAAACAGCTTTTCCCTGCCTCAATAGGTTTCCTGACACAGCAGATATTAACACTGCCACAAAAACGCTGGCTCTGTCACTGTCATCTTACCAGCAAAGGGCTAAGGACTGTTTCCCCCAAGTTTACCAGAGGAGGCCTTATCTGCACACAAAAGTTTTGTCTAAGTGGGTAACTGTACAAATATCTCTTTCCCATCACGGGTACCCATCTTGTTGTAGTAATGTTCTCTGATGCTTGCATGAGAGATGCTTTTTTGGTTTTCACCTCTACCCACTTTCACATGGTAAAGTCTGACTCAAAGAAATAAGCTTTCCTGTCCCTGGATGCAACACAGAATGGAGGGTTTAATCCCTTGCCTTGTGTTCATGTTCAGTTCACTGGCTACACATCCCCCCTCCTGCCATGGTCCCGCTGACCAACACAATCCAAGACAGCAGCTAATCCCACTTAAATGAGGTGACTGCCCATAGTATCAGGGAAGGAATGTGGGAGCTGGGAGATCCCCGTGAGTAGTCTGTTCCCAAGAGCAGTCTGAGTCAGTTGCTTTTACGTTCTGGAAACAGGAGGCTCCTTGTGTAGCACTGCTTGCACTGCGTTGGGTGTCAAGAGGCCAGAAATCAATGAATCTTTCAGAGCCTATTTATCATTTGCCACTCGTTTTTTACTTTTTGTGGCAGTTGTATCAGGGTGACTCAGGGTGAGCCTGATCCTATGATGCTTCTGCAAACTAGAGGCCAGCTGAGTTCAGCCATAACTTTGTCTGTGCTGTGTCACAAGGCGAGGCAATCAATGCTTCTAAAACAAAGAGGTACATTTTGAAAGGCAAGATGTTTGGGGGTTTATTAAAAAAAAAACAACAAACCCAACAAAACAAAACCACCACAACAACAACGCAGTAAAACCCACGTTGCTCAGCATCATAGCATCAGCAGTCAAAATATTAGACATCTCTCCAGGATAGATTTATAGGCTATAGACAGAAGTAGAACTTGCTGGAGAAGATGTTATAAATCCAAAATTAGTAACAGTAGTCCTAAATACAAAACAGAATGAGGAAGCAGAGTCTAAGGATGCACAGAAAAATAGCACATCTGCCATGAAATAGGGCTGATCTACGATAACCCTTCCCCAGAGTTCTCTGCTTCTAGCAGGATGATGGAATAATACTTGGTCTTGGTGAACAATGAGGGGGACACAGGCTGGAATCTCCCATGGTGCCTGCCTGTGCTGAGGGGGACACAGGCTGGAATCTCCCATGGTACCTGCCTGTGCTGAGGGGGACACAGGCTGGAATCTCCCATGGTACCTGCCTGTGCTGAGGGCACAGAATAAATCAGGGTAAGAAGATAAACAGTTTCTGGGCACACTCAGTTATGGAGTGAGGTGGTGTTTCAAAGCCAGTGGTGTCATTTTTGGTTACAACCAACCTCAAAACTCGAGGAAAAGCCCTTGACAACTGGTGTCACGGTGTTGCTTTCTGTAACAAAAATACCTTTATGTGCCCAGGACAATCAGTCTCTTTGCATGGTCAGATCCAGTCTTCTAGCTACTGGAAGCTTCTCAAATTCAGAGATTAGGGGATTCAACAAGACAATTTATACAGGTATTTATACACAAATGAGTATCACCAGGCATTTCAGGTGAGATTCTGCCTCTGCGCCTGGCGTGACACCCTGGCTCCATGTACCCCTCAGCCAACATCATTTGCATGCTAACGCATCCAGCCTTAAACAGAAGGTTGTGAACCTCCCTGCATCCCGACACGAATGGCCCCGGCAGCCGCGATTTTGGCGTGGCCTCGGGATCGGAGCACGGTGCCAGCGCGTTTTATAGCGGCCAGCCTTCAAAGAAGTCACCTTTTGCCCCAGTGTCCCCTTTTTCGTGACAACATGGAGGGCTGCTGTGACCTCCTCGGAGGGGTGCTCCCAGGCGGGCTGTGAGACTACCTGTGCCATTCTATGTCTGCCTGACTCCTCCAGTCCGTGTACCCCGTAGCGCAGGGCTCGGAGAGACTCTCCGAGGGAAGGGACCCTCCTGGGCCAGGGCCCTCGAGACCCCAGGCTACGGGCCGACAGGTTCTCCTGGACACTCCTCCGACTACATCCGCCTCCAGTCGCCGCCAAGGCCCCCGGTGGGGTTTCTATGAGGCCCGTCGGCGCGAACGGCATGGACACGGCCGAGTGGTGGCGGGTCTGTAAAGGGGGCCGGCCCCGGGGCGGGGGTAGGCGGTGGGGGTC
>VWZE01015523.1:42022-87628 GCA_013396675.1 Eubucco bourcierii
GGTCGGGGTGAGGGGGGAGCCCTCCCCTTCCCTTCCCGAGCGAGCCGGGGAAAGCGCCTCTACAACTCCTCCTGCCCCGTCGGTGCTGCCAGCCGCCTGCAGCATGGTGAGCAGGGCTGCCCAGGCGGGAAGTTTGGCGGCGGCCGCGGCCCCGGCCCCGGCCGCGCTCGCCTCTGCCCGGCCCGCGTTCACCGCCTCTCGCTGTGCTCCTTCTCTTGCAGATCTGGAAAACTCTCCCGCTGCTTTGCGCCCTGATGGCCGTCGCCCGCCTGCGGGCCGAGGTAGGCGCGGGGCCCCGGCGNTCCCCCTCCCCGGCGCCTGCGGGCGGCACCCGGTAGAGGGGAGGAGTAGCTGCTGGGACGGAGGAAAGTGGCAGCTGGGGCAGCGGGGAAGTTGTGGGGCTGTCGCACCCCTCTGTGTGGGCGAGGGGGCCGCGTTCCTGGCCGGGTAGGTCTGGGCTTCTCCTCAGCCTGCCGCCGTGCTGGGCTTCCCGGGGCAGCCCCCTTTTCCTCCCTCCCGCTTTTTCTCTCTCTTTCTTCTTGCCTTCTTCCCCTGCAATGACATTGAAAACCACGGAGAGCCCCCAGCTCGTAACCCACCCCCTTGCCTCTGCTGACAGAAAATAAACGGTGTCTGAATTCCCGGTTGCGGCGGCCTCCGTAAAAAGTGAGGTCAGAAACAAAATATTTGATAATTAAGGCAGGGTAAATGTGGAAGTGATTTGAGGCAAATGAACTCAAGCTGGACTGGGGAGGGAGGCCGAGCTTGCTTTCAGAGAGAAGCGGGTCCTGCTTGAGGGGTGGAGGGGGCAGCTTGTCCCTCCCTCCCTGCATTTTTTTCTCCCCACATATTTCTCCCAGATGGCAAGACCCACCCTAAAGCATCACAGTTTTGCTCTGCACACACGCACATACACAAAGGAAAGAAACAACAAAAAAGGTATAAATACTTTTAACTTCCTCCGAACTGCTCCCTCTCTTTTTGCTTCCCACCGATGGATTGGACAAAGAGGGGGTTTAGAGGGGGGTTTAGGGTGAAGCCCGTGGCTGTTGTTCTGTCCGTGTAAGCAAACTCCCCGCAACTGCCAGCCGTTCCTTGAGGGGACGAACAATGCAAAGGCGAGAACCGTGTGAGGAGCAGAGGTGAGACAGGCTGGTTGTGAGATGCTCACACTGTCTATAGCTCCAGTCTTGGCAACGGCGAAAACTAAAGGGAGTGGGACTGAACTGTAACAGGGGCTGGTGTTTTACATCTGGCTATACATGAGAGTATTGTCATACACCTTCTTCCCAAGGCATATTGTAGAATCATTAAGGTTGGAAAAGACCTCTGAAATCAACAAGTCAACCCATCACTAATCAACAGATCATCAGCTCACTACCATGCCCACTGAACCATAATTATTAGTGAGTGTTTTCACACATCCTCTCCATCACTGTCCTGAAAAAGCCAGATTCCTTTTATTAATTTTCTTAGGGATTGTAAATGAAGCTTAAACCAGTTCTGGTCAATGAACAAAGAAACCTCGACAGGAAGGAAGTGCTCAGTAGTGTATCCATATGACAAATCACAGTAATAGCTAAATGATGGCAGTGGTCTGACTAAAGCCTCTTGGAGTCAGTAACCCAGAGAACCATAGCCAAGATGTGTTTGGCCCTTGATTCATGATGTCACCAGTGCCTCTAAACATTGTATTAATGGTCGAAGTGCTAGATCTGCTTTTGCCTAATGTACTCAGAGTACCTGGATGGCTTCCCAAGTGTAAGTACTGTAATGTCTCTGTGCCTCATCTGCAAACTAGGAGATGGATTTACAGTCATCATGTTCAAAACTCACTTTAAAGGCCAGTTTGTGTATGAGTGGATAAATTAGTGATTTGACTTTTCTGGGGTAACAGCTCAGGTGTCAAACCAATGCATATTGTGGTTCAGTTCCAGTCCAAGTTCAGGAGAATTTGGGAGCGATGACTGAGGTTTGGGTTTGGTTTCAGGGAAAGCTGACACCTCGGTCAACTTCCTGTCTTGAGGTCCTTTAGTTCCTCCTTACTAGTAGCTCCTGAGTGCTGAGGTTCATTCACAGGTAGTGTCCTGTGCTCAGGGATATCTAGACCTCATTTTCTAGGAAATGGGCTGTGGCTGAAGGTGATCTACTTGCAGTTCAGAGGCAGCTTTGATGGTTGCCCTCTTCTAACTGCTCTTATTGCTGCTCTCCTCCATGTCTGGCATTTAGTAAGATTAGTGTGGCATTTTCCTGTGTGGTTTTCCCTCTTTCAGATTTTGGAAGTGATAACCTCTCTATTTCTTGTCTTTCTGCTGCAGTTTGCACTTTGTGCCTTTCAGTATATTCGGAATGTTAACACTGAGCCTTAAGCTCCTAATCCTTCTGTCGGCAAAATGATATCTGAACTATACTGAGGCTTTTGTACAGCACTCATTTTTACAACATTGTTAGGCACATAATTAGAGTCTTTAAAGAAAGAAATTGCTTCAGTAAATGTTCCTGGCATGACTTTGTGCAGACTGGAAAATCTGAGACATGCCAAAACTTGGGAGCTTTTCTTGGCTTGGCTCAGTAATAGTCACAAGAGCAATAGAGGGTGAACTGTACTGCTCGGATGGAAGCCAGCCACTAGCTTCAGACAACCCTTTTTATCTTTCTTCCTGTGTCATACTCTCTCTGAGGTATCTGTTCACTTATATCAGCGGGGATGTTACAGAGGTGAAGTTTCTTATATTCTTAGCTGGGACTTACTGAGGTGGATAGAGTGATTTTTGGGAAGCATCCATTGCCGTAGAGGAAAAGGGAGAGGCTCAAAATATCTGATGAATGTGTGAAAAGTTAATCAGTTGTTCATATCTTGCTGCAGTAAGTTACCTACTTACTGCTGTATAGTCCAGCTGCTGTTTGTTTGACTGTCAGTGGGGTCTGAAGGGTGATGTGAGGGAACGCTACCACTCTAATTATGCCAGCATTGTTATGTGTCCTACCAGAATATTTGGCTCAAAAATAAGAGGAGTTTTCCTTTTTCTTTTTTTTTTTTTTAATTTCCCCTTTTTTTTTTTTACTTGAACCTTATTCAGAATCGTGAAGAAAGTTGGCTTTGCCATGAATTTTTGTATATTAGCAAAGAGGCTTATGCCAGCATGACTGTGCATGCTGAGGACAGAAGTCCTTTTCCTGAATCCAGCCTTGCCAGGAGGAGAGGTCACTGCCCTGGCCTGCTCTCTGCCATTCAGATTGATCTTTGGAACCTGTAACAGTTCTCTTGAACTATCTTTTACCCATTTCTGGAAAAATGAGCCATCCTTTGTCAAGAGTTATGTAAACAGTTTCATCTGATTTTTGTCTCATCTTGGCTAAGAAGGGCTAGAGGCTCTCCTCTTGCAAGAGATGTACTGACAGATCTTAGGGGGCCGTAACCCTCAAAGCGACAGCAATGCCAAGCATCTGGAGGCAGATTTATAGCCTTTTCTAATGGCGCAGTGTCCACATCTGTTGTAGCCCCAGGATTGTTTTCTTTTTAACACTTCACCTCCTTTTCCCTCACTGTCTTTTTTCCATGTGATAAGCTGAAAAGGGATGTTATGGGAGAGAGAAGAAACAGAGGTTTTGGTAAGTTCTATTTGTTTAACTCCCTTCTCTCAATCTTACTTGACTGCTTTTGCATGTAGGGAGAGCACCACTCAGCTGCTTCCAAGACCTGTGCCGTTTTGCCAGCAGAATGCTAGTGTGTCCCAGGGGAGAGAAAAGCTGGGAATTCAGCTGGTCTGCATAAAACCTAGTGCATTTCCTCCTACTGAGCTGGTCCCATCACCTTTATCAACTTGCTTTGGTTAAACTTGTCCCATGTTTTTTGCAGTCAGAAAAACTAGAAACTGCTGCCTTAATAAATGAAACTGAATATAGGAAAGCTGGGATCCTGGCATAATTGCTTTAGCTGGCCTGAAACCATAATTTTAGGAAGAGTCCATTTGACTTTGAAATTAAGTGATGTGGACTTTGTGGATAGTTCAGTCCTCTTCTTACTGATACTTTGTCCATAGCAGTGGAAAGAAAAGACACCACTATGCCAGTCACTTGGGTTACTCAGGCTGTTTTTAATATTCACTGGCTCCATACAATACAACTTAGCAGTCATGTGGAACTCACTACTGTAATAAAACTGGCTTCCCAGGCACATCTTTGATGGAAGGAAAAATCAGATCCATTTTTCTCCTTGAGATGGTTTTGGAGTGATAGACATCTTCCTCCTTGAAATCCTACCCTTAAGTGCCAGACCAGGCATTGCTGGAGATTTGCCTTAAAGCAGTATGGATGTTTTAAATGGGGAGGCAGGGATAAAGAGTTTCTGCCCTGGGCACAGGCTCATCTGAGCAAAGCCTGTTTTTTAAGGTTTGTTCTGTGCCACACATAGATGCTCCTGGCACTCTGATGCCGCTTCTTGGATGGAGCAGCTTTGTGCAAACATGCTGTAGCTGACTGCATGACTTTATCTGCCAGAGTGCAAATTCCTTGCCAGTAATTAACAGGGGGCTGCTGTTGGGGGCTGCCTGGGAGGCAGCTCTGCTCCCAGTACAGAAGGAAGGGACTGGCCGAGAGTCTCCTGTTGCATTTTCCAGCTGCTGTTACTGGTACAGCTGCTTATTCATGAGGAGGCACCAAGGAACCTTTGATCTTTCTTGGGTGGTGTTACATGAGCCTGGGGAATGCTTCTCTGTGTAGAGAAGAGAGTTGTCACAAATCTCAGCCAGATGTGTCTTTCTGGGCTCATGAGACTCTTTTTAACCAGGCTTAGTTTTTTGCCTGTGAGTTGGATGAGGTTGATTCCTAGCTAAGGTTGGTTTCTAGATATGCCTTAGTTAGCTGGGTTGTGTCTATCTTTGCAGAGGGAGATCACTTTCTGCTGTTCTACCTGAGCTAATCTGTGAATAACCAGCATGCATTCAGAAAGATTTATCCTTCACAGCATTGTCTCCGAGTTCATCAGAAGCAAAGAGCAACCTGTTACTATGCTGTGAAACATAGTTCCTTTCAGAGCTGTGTCTGGGTGGCAGTCATGGAGTTATCTACATCTTGAATTTTCCAGAGACTGTAGATTTTGCCACAGCTAGTGTGCTGAGTTAGATGTGAGCTGCTTAGACCTGGGGCTCATTCATTCTCGACTGTGGGGCTCTGCTTGCAGTTCCTGGGCATTGCAGCAGTAAATAAACAAATGGCAAATAAGCAGGCCTGGAGGCTTGGGTGCTGTGTTAAAGCACAGATAACTGTAGCATGAGCATTTTCTTACTGCTTGCTGTCAAGTGTGCTCCAGTTCTGATCTGAAGACACCACCCAGTAGTAGTGAGTGACCATGTCCCTTCTCTGCCATGCAAACCAACTACCTGGAAATGAAGTTTATATGTTCCTGTGAAATCTTATTGCCTGCTTTATGCCTTATCTCTCCCACTTATTCTGTACCTTTTAATTTCCATATTGAGCCTGTGGTTGCTTGGAGCAGTAGATTACACACAGGTCACCTCTGAAAGATGAAGAAGAAAAGCAAGCTTGTGCTCCAGTCTGCATGTCTGAAGTTTCTTGAGACTCTTGCATCTTTTTTTGGAGTGCATCAAGTGGCCCATAACCTGGAAACAATTTGGAACTTCTCTTGGACCAATGCATTTGGAAAGAACAAGGGGTTTGAGATGGGTGATTGGAGAAGGCTTTGGTATCTCATTAACTCAGCTGTAGATGCATCCCACATTTCCACTGTTTAACAGCTAAGCAAATATTTTGGGGGAAGAAACTAAACACTTGAGGATTGGAATCTGCTTTTTTTGTTGTTTTTTTTGTGTCCCTCAGAAAAGAGTGCCAGTTCTCCTGAGCTTCTGAGGAGAATACCCAATGCACCAGGAGGTTGAGGGGGAAGGCTTGTTGAAACTAATGTCATTCATCTCTGTATGGGTGTTGCAAAATATCTCTCTGTACAGCATTTCCCTTGGCTCTAATCCTCAAATACTGTGCTGCTTTATAATGGACCCCAGTGTAACCAGCTTCTCTGATTGCTCATTCTCCTTTGGCCTTCCCTCCTTTCATTCTGTTACATGGCAGTGAAACCATAAGCATATGATTTGGGATTTATTTTTCACCTGGTTGTATCTCTGCAGAGGGCCTTGCTGTGCAAAGAGCAGCAAAACAGTTTGCAGGAACAGTGGAGAGAAACAGGTAAAAACGCTGGGGTGAATCATCTGGATTTCATTAGTAGGAGAGGATTTGCACACCTTAGGCTCCAAGCTTAGAAAGACCATTTGAATGACTGTTTGTCACCCACTGCTGGTTGACTTTAGGCAGTACATGTTCCTCTTGATCCCATCCCTGTTCCTTGCCCAGAGCCAAGAGACCTTGGGAATATGGGTGCTGATGGAGCTTCCCATATTTAGTCAGCTTTTCCCCCACAATGAAAGCTTTCAGGAAATAGTTGCAAGCATCCATTGCAACAGAGGTAAAGGGAGAGACTTGCAATACTTAATGACTACATTAAAAATGAATCCATTTGTTTGTATCCTGCTGGAGTAAGTTACCTAGTTAGCACTGGAGGTCTACAGTTGCTGTTTGACTATGTTCATGGGTCCTCTGTCCATAGCCAGAAACAAGTTCTTTGCTTACCTGCAAGGAGACCTAGGGAGATCTAGGAAAGACTTTTTGCAGAGGTACCTGTGACAGGAGTAAGACTCAAGCCTGAAATGGTGTCAACTTTTCCAAGTCAGAGGAGGAGAGAATAGGATATTAAATCTTGGATAAGAAGGAAGCAAGAGTGGGCTGACAGGGATGGGCTGGCAAAAGCACCTGTCCCTGATGGAAATACATATTTTTTCCTAATGCAGGTGGACTGGGTGTGCCTTCTGCCAGAAGAAATGCTACCTTCAGACACTCATTGTTACTGGGGTGTCAGGATGAGACATTTTGGGGGGCTTGACCATTAGAGAGGCAGAACAAAGATTTTCTGTCCACCCAGTGGAACAGATGGAAGAGTGAGCCTTTGGTAGGCACTGGCTAGTTGCCAGGTTGGCCTTTAGCACTCCAGTGTCCAGGCATGGTTTTCCTGGCAGAGTTCTGTGGCAGTTTTACTGACAAAGAATTGATCTGGAAGGTGCTGTCTGTGGAATGGGGGCGGGGGGGCCTCTGAGCTAGAGCAGCCCCTGCTATTTAAGTGCTGGTAATTGTAGCCTGGAGCCAAAACCTTTCCTTCTGCATGACGTAAGTCTTTGCATATGTACTCCTTGCTGCTCTGGGACTTTCTTTCCCCTCCTGTGTTTTGGCCACATTCTCATGTTTATGTTAAAGGAAGCTTAAGTATGAGAGATTGGAATTGTTGTCTCATTTCCTATATGTAGGAGGAAGTGATTTTTTTCCTCGGGGAATTTTTGCTATGTCTGGATCAGTTTTGTTGCCTGGGTGAATAAAATTCCTCAGGGATAACCAAAAAGGTTGTGGCCTGACTCTGATCTGCATCTCAGGCATTCAGACTCTCAAGATTGAGGTGGCAGGGGACCAGGCATTTATGTCAAAGGCATTGCCTTCAGCTTGGCAGAAAAGCTGCAGTATTCCTGTATGAGGACACCAGACTTGCTCCGTGTGATGTGAGCTCTGGAATTTTCCTGCTCCTAGATGATGAATGTCACATGAGGAGCATCAGCCCAATCTTCAGGCACTGCTCTTCTCCTTCAGTCCGTTGCCCTGCAGATGGAGAATGGAGAAGTCAGGTTGCAACAGAGGCTCCATTTCTCATGGAGCTGTATTTCTTATGTCCCCAGGGCTGGTGTCTAGACCTGTTTGTAGATGATATGTGAGGGTAAAGGGGAGTACATTTTTTAACTGCCTAATTTGTATTCAGCCCATAGTTAAAGGGTGAGCCTCTTTGCCTTTCCCATGACCAGAGCTGAGCAGGTGGCCTATAATATCCCTGGCAAGGAGCACTCCCGTGGACATGTTCCTGTGTGATATACTCCAGGGGATGCTGCTTTAGCAGGGGGATTGGATTTAGATGATTTTCAGAGGTTACTTCAAAGCCCTACCATTCTGTCATTCTGTGTCTTACTGCAGCATTGAGGCTACAGTGTGGCTGGTGTTATGTGTTGGTGGCTGCTGGCAGTGCCTCCTTGGTCACATCAGTTGCCGAGCTGTGGGTGGGATGGTGTGACCAGCCCTGCCTAGCTGAAAGGAGCACTTTAAGGAGAGAGGGAGGCATGTCCTCAGGCTTTGCTCACCTGAGATGTGGGATGGGGAAGATGCATGCATACTTGAAGGATGATTCCCTGCAGCCTGTGTGTTTCACCAAGGTTTTCAGAGGGGCTAGTGACAAACACAGTATTGCTTTACAAGGTGAGCCAAAGCATCCACCTTTAGACAAACAGTCTGTTTCTTCTATAGGGTATTGCTGCATGCCCTGGTTGTACAAACCTCAGCCATTAGTGTCTTCTCAAATCCAGTTTACACGTTCCTGATATGTGATGCCCCCTTCCTGTCCCATGACTGATGATACCATGCTCTGGAGTATCACAAAATGGGCAGGTTTATCTTCATGGTCTTATTCTATAAGGGAGCAGAACGTTAATCCTTTTATTCTGTCCCAACGGTCCTAGGTACACTCCTGTGTTCAGTGAGAATTAGTGCCTCTCTTACGTGGCTTTCTCCACCATGTGCACACAGCCCGTTCTTGGGGTCTCTCACCTCTGTGCTTAGTCCACCTCTTTTAAAATTCTTGTAGGTCCCTTCCTCCTGTCAAAGCAGAGCATTTTTCCCTAGCTGCCTAGCGAAACAGAGCTCTCCGTGGTCTTGTTCTCTATTTGTTAGTACCTTTTGAACTTAAAAACTCAAGAGGCGGTCTTCATCGATGGTTAGTGAAGCATGTTAATTCCCTGCAAGATAGTAGATTCCTCCAGGTTTGGTAAAAATAGAGGAAGAGTTGCAGTAGTTACTGCCCTGCCTAAGAGAGAAGCCCCAGCATGAGATCAGCTTTTACTACAGACCAGGGAAGTATTTTTTAATGAGTATTCCCCTTTTATTGTAGTTTATACCTCCCTGACCACCAAATGCGGTCAGTCTTGAGACAGGATCTATGGGAAGCAGCTTGTAGAAGAGCTTGGTGTTTGGCTTTGCCCTTTATGGTTTGTCCTTCTCTCTTTGGAGCTTACAGCTGAATGCAGTCCACCAGAAGGCTGTTGTGAAGAAAACTGTGCTGAAGCGTGGTTAATCACAGGATACAGAACGTGTTGTGTTATGCTTGGTGTACATCTACACGCACACAGAGCCACCTTACGCAGCCCTGTTGCACAGTAACTTGCCAATACCTCCTACAGCCTGTGCCTGAGATGGGAAAGTGGAGGAAAATGCAGCAAAATTTGCATTCACTGTGGATTATTTGGGGATTTTGGATTGTGCTGGGTGAGTGCTGAGTCTCACTGTGTTATGTCAATAGCCTGAAACGGCACAGTGTCTGTGCACTGCTGGGTGTGATGAGCCACTCCTAACTTTGTCCACGTGAAAACCAAAAGAGATGGGAGAACAGCTGGGCATTAATACCTCCTCACAAATCACTGCCAGGCTCTTCTGCAGTGCAGCAGCATGGATCCAGACACTGGACTGAGTTAGGCCATCCTGGCTGCAGATGCAAGGTCAAGAGTAAACCAGCATTAAACACAGACAACTGTTGTCGGGGTTTTGTTTATATTTATTTGCTGTGGAGTTTTGACAATGGAGAAACTAAAGGGGACTCTGAGCACATGTGGTTCAAACAATCTCAGAACTTGTAGGCATCAAGATACTCTTCTCCAGACCTATTTATTCTCAGTCTTATCTTCATGCTGTGATTGGTAGGTAGGCTTTGAGCAAGGCACCTAATTCATAGAATCATAGAATGGTTAGGTTGGAAGGGACCTCAAGGATCATCTAGTTCCAACCCCCTGCCATAGGCAGGGACACCTCCCACTAGTACAGCTCACTCAAGGCCTCCTCCAACCTGGCCTTGAACACCTCCAGGGAGGGAGCAGCCACAACCTCCCTGGGCAACCTGTTCCAGTGTCTCACCACCCTCACTGGAAAGAACTTCCTCCTAACATCCAGTCTAAATCTCCCCTCTGCCAGTTCAAACCCATTGCCCCTTGTCCTGTCATTGCAAGACCTTGTCAATAGTCCCTCCCCAGCCTTCCTGTAGGCCACCTTCAGATCCTGGAAGGCTACTCTAAGGTCTCCTGGAAGCCTTCTCTTCTGCAGGCTGCAGAACCCCAACTCTCTCAGCCTGCCCTCACAGCAGAGCTGCTTCAGCCCTCTGATCATCCTCGTGGCCTCCTCTGGACCCGCTCCAACACTTCCATGTCCTTCCTGTGCTGAGGGCTCCAGAACTGCACACAGGACTCCAGATACTCCTCTAAGCTGTGGTATTCATGGGCTCATTTTGGTTGGAAAAGGCCTTTAAGATCATCAAGTCCAAGCTTTATCTAACTACCAAGTCTGATGCTAAACCATGTCTGTCAGCAGCACGGCTCTGCCTTTGAAACACTTCCAGGGATGGGAATTCAACTGCCTTCTTGGGGAGCTTATTGCAGTGTTAGTGGACCACATCTCTAAAATAAGGGTAATGATGTTACTGTGCCTCTCATAAGGGGTTATGAAGCCAAATGTATTGCTGTTAGGAAAAGTTTAAAAACTCTCATGTAGAAGCTGTATCAGGCACTGGAGAGGGTCATTACCCTTATCAACAACCATGAAATGTAAGATGAAATGTAAACCAGGATTGCTATGTGATGCAGCCAATTCTTGACAGGCACTAAAGATGTGCATAAAGGGCTTGTATGGGCCACATTTAAGGTGTGAGCCGATGGCCCGCAGATGGAAAAGAAGAGATGGTTGAATGTTTTTATGGAGCCAGAGAAAGAGAGGAAGGGCATAGTGTGGGAGAACTGGCATGTGTTGCAGTAGGTATTGCAGTTCTGGAGCACGTTTGCTCTTGGAGGGGAGGAACAAGCATCTCTCCAGCCATTTGTAGCTCAGAGGAGACAAGCTGGAGATGCCCTTTAAGGAGAGTATTTGACATTGTGGCAATGTAGATTTATTTTCCTGTGAGCTGCGTGTTATAGTTAAGTAGACAATGTTACGCTGGGCACAGTTGCTTTCCCCAACAGGTCTGTCAAAGGTTGATAAGGGAGACAAGATGGGGTAGCAATTTCTATTGGTTGTCATAGTAACTAATGGAAATTACTTTTTTGGGTGATCTATATGTCATGTATGAAGATGTTTGTTAAAGCAACTAGGAAACATTCTCTCTTGCTCTTTTTTCTTTCATTAACGTTTTAACTGTTGACTCCTGGTCTTAAAATGTACATTGTTCACAGAATTTTTCTAGGGAGACTATACAGAGTTTTGGAGTGTTTAAAGAGTACACTGGGGATGCACTTCTGCAGTAGGCAGCTGCTGGGCAGTTCTGTGTGCTGAGGCCATTTCCCACCCAAAGGCCTTCTGCAAGGCACCCATGTGAATGTTTACTCACCAAGAAGCTTAAAAGTTGGCGTCCAAGATTACAGGTAGCCTGTTTCCCATGTAGATGGCAAGCAAATGATTACCTACTCTGACGGACTTAAAGATGAATGAAAGGCAGATGGTAGTGCAAATTTTTTTGCTTGTTGGCATAGCGATGTTAAGGAGCTTGGAGAATTTCAGGTTAAGAGTTATGGATGAAACATAATGCATTGTTATGACTATTTCATGTACACATTAGCATGTCTTATCACTGAAACCATGTCTGTCTACCACCTCCACTGATACTAAAAGAGATGGCTTTCCCTATAGATTAGTATATAGTGAGGCCAGAAGGAGCTATTGTGCTTTACTACTTCTGCTGTCTTGCACAATACAGCCCATGTTATCCAACTCCTTGATTAATTCCAGTTGCTCTGGATTCTAAAGTGTCTTAAGAAGCATCTAGCCTTGATTAAGTAATTACCACAGATGGAAAATACCACTGTGTTTGGTATGTTGCTGCAGTGGTTAATTATGCACATGCTGGTACACCTCATTTCTGGCTTGCATTTGTCTGGTTTTGACCTCCAGATACTGAATCTTGAGCTTAATCCACTAAAGAAAAGAGTTTTTTAGTGCCACACATCTTTGTATTCCCCACCATTGTAACTGTGGTCTGTGACAAGAACTGTTCCCAGCCTTCTCTTTGGAAAACTAAGCACTGTGAACTCCTCGAGCTGTCCCCTGTTAAAGTATGTTTCCTAATCTCTTGGCTCAGTACTGGGTCTCCACACATTGCATCCCCTTTCCTAGTCTGCTGGCATTCCCTTGTTGTGTGATGACAGGGCATCTCTCTGCATTGGTACCATGAGTCTGTAGAATCAAACCCTTGGGAAAAAAAAAAAGACAAAAACATTATCAGCCCAAATTAGGAGCCAGCTAGGAGGGGAGCACTGCTAGGTTTATCCTCACCAGAAAGGAGGATCTGGTTGAAGCAGTGAAGATTGAGGGCAGCCTTGCCTTTAGTGATCACAAGATGGTGGAGTTCAAGATCTTGCCTGGTAGGAACAGGATATCAAGCAGGACTACAGCCCTGGATTTCAGGAGGGCAAACTTTGGTCTTTTCAAGCAATTGCTGGGTGAAATCTCATGGGACAGGGTACTAAAAGGCAGAGGACTCCATGATAGTTGGTTAACATTTAAGGACCTCTTCTTCCAAGCTCAAGATCAGTGCATCCTAGCAAGCAGGAAACTGAGAAAGGGAGACAGGAGACCTGCATGGTTAAGTAAGGAACTGCTAAGCAAAGTTAAGTGGAAGAAGAGTGTCTACAGATCATGGAAGGAGGGGCTGGCCACCTGTGAGGAGTATAGGACTGTTGTCAGAGGATGTAGGAAAACAACTAAGAAGGCTAAGGCCTCATTGGAACTCAGCCTTTCAAGGGAGGTCAAGGATAACAAAAAAGGGCTTATTCACATACATTACAGGAAAAACTAATGTTAGAGGCAATGCAGGCCCTCTGCTGAATGAAGAGGGTGCCTTGGTGACAGAGGGCACAAAGAAGGCTAAGTTACTAAATGCCTTCTTTGTCTCTGTCTGTACTGCTGGAGACTGTCCTCAGGAGCCCCTCACACCTGAGACACCAGAGGAAAGCATGGTAAAGGAGGCTGGCTGATGAGGACCGAGTTAAGGAACAGTTGAGTAATCTGGACATCCGTAAGTCCATGGGACCCGATGGCATGCACCCACGGGTGCTGAGGGAGCTGGCAGAGGTCATTCCCAGACCACTCTCTACCATCTTCAGTAAGTCATGGCAGACAGGAGAGGTGCCTGGGGACTGGAGGAGGGCAAACACCACTCCAGTTTTCAAAATGGGTAAGAAGGAGGAGGACTCAGGCAACTGTAGATTGGTCAGCCTCACCTCCATCCCTTGAAAGGTAATGGAACAACTTACCCTCGGTGCTGTCCTTAGGCATATGAAGGACAGTGGGGTCATTAGGAGCAGTCAGCATGATTTTACCAAGGGGCAGTCATATTTGACCAACCTAATAGCATTTTATGAGGGCATAACCAGGTGAGTAGATGATGGTAGAGCAGTGGAAGTGGTTTATCTTGACTTCAGTAAAGCATTTGACACTGTCTCCCACAGCATCCTTCTGGCTAAACTGAGGTAGTGTGGTCTGGATGTTCAGGTAGTGGATTGGGAACTGGTTGAAGGAAAGAAGTCAGAGAGTTGTGGTCAGTGGGATGGAGTCTAGTTGGAGGCCTGTAACTAGTGGAGTTCCACAAGGGTAAAACTGGGACCAGTTTTGTTCAATATAATCAGCACCCTGGATGAGGGCACAGAATGCACTGACAGAAAGTTTGCCTGATGACACTAAACTGGGTGGAGTGGCTGCCACACCAGAAGGCTGTGCTGCCATTCAGCAAGACTTGGACAGGCTGGAGGGCTGGGCAGGAAGAAATGTGATGAAATTCAGCAAGGACAACTGTAGAGTCTTGCACCTGGGAAAGAACAACCCCAGGTATCAGTGTAGGTTGGGGACTGAGCTGTTGGAAGGCAGCAAAGGGGAAAAGGATTTGGGGGTCGTAGTTGATGGAAGGTTGACCGTGAGCCAGCAATGTGCTCTTGTGGCCAGGAGGGACAACGTCATCCTGGGGTGTATTAGAAGGAGTGTGAGTAGTAGATCAAGAGAGGTTTTCCTACCCCCTCTACTCTGCCCTGGTGAGGCCACATCTGGAGTACTGTGTCCAGTTCTGCCTGTCCTCCTCCCCCCCCTCCCAGCCCCAAGTTCAGGAGGGACATAGAACTGCTTGAAAGATTGAAGTGCAGAGCCACAAAGACGATTAAGGGAATGGAACATCTCTCTTATGAGGAGAGTCTGAAGGAGCTGGGACTCTTTAGCTTGGAGAAGTGGGTACTGAGAGGTGACCTCATCAATGTTTATAAATATGTAAGGGGTGAGTCCCAGGAGGCTGGAGCCAGGCTCTGCTCAGTGATGCCCAGTGACAGTACAAGGGGCAATGGGTGGAAGTTGAGGCACACGAAGTTTCATGTAAACATGAAGAGGAATTTTTTCCCTGTGGGGGTGACAGAACACTGGAACAGGCTGCCCAGGGGGGTTGTGGAGTCTCCCTTTCTGGAGATACTCAAAACCTACCTGGACATGTTCCTGTGTGATCTGCTATAGATGATCCTGCTCTGGCAGGGGGTTGGACTGGATGGTCCCTTTCAAGGTCCCTTCCAGCCCCTGACATTCTGCGATTCTGTAATTTACTATTAGGAGTGCTGTGCTTTAACCCACACATAATCAGGAAGCACTGCTGGCAAGGTTTTCATACAAGGAGTCTTCCCACATTATGCAAATGTGCTGCTGTCATCACCAGCTAAAAGCCTTTTGAGTTTCCTGCAATACACACTTAAATTAAAGCTCCACATTTAGAGTCTTGACTACAGATGAGATTTCGCTGGACTGTAGGCCAGGGGCCACATGCTCAGCACAGATCATGCCCTGTAGTAGGCAAAGGGCCATATAGCAACACTTCAGCCAGCTGGAGCCTGTCCTCTGGCAGGCAGCTTCAGTTGAGCCCTGCTAAAGCTTGTATGCTGCCCAGTCAGTGCCCTGTCTCTGTGGTTGTGGGCAGACCAGTTGGCTGCCAGGCTCATGGGCCAGTTTAAGTGCACAGGCTCTTGGAGCTAACACAGTGTGCTAATGCATTAGGCATGGTAGTGAGGAAATGCACGGGCTCTTGTATGCCTGCACTTGAGAGCAGTGATAGTTTGCAGAAATGGGACCAGAGAGCTTTTACTACTGGTGTTGGTGAGCACTTTGAGATCCCATGTGAGCACCAGCACATACTGCTGCTGCTCTGATTTGTATTTGTTTTCTTGTGGCAGAGGCTGGTGGATGAACTAGGCTTTGGTGGCACAGAGAGCTTTCTTTGATATCAGAGGCTGAGTCTATTTGTAGGTATGACTTTTGATTTACATCCTGGTGAGGGGGGCACAAAGAGCATGCAGGCTGTTCCCTTCTAGATAACTCAAACCATCACCTATGAGCCTGACCTGCATTGGATATAGTTAGAGAGGTGGAGGTAGAGCTGGGTTTCTTACTGTTAATTCCATCCTACTTAAAATGATCTTTTTCTAACCAAATAACAAGATAGGAATTTTTCCCTAGAACAGATCTTGCTTGCTTGCTGTCCCAAGGGCATGGACTCTCTTATCAGACGTCTTCATAGAGTTTGTCACAGGCTGGGCTGGCTCTTGGTTTGGACCTGTGTAATAGTGCTTCAGGGATTATGAAAAGATCCTTGTATAATTTTCACTTTCCATTTCCAACTTTGTCTTTAAATACAGGTGTCTGAGGCTTTTTTTCTTCTCTCCGACAAGGTAGACGACTCTGCATTTCTCATTCTCCAGTCCCTCCCAGTTCATAGCTTGGGAAGACTGAGTAGGATATGGTGAAGTTTTGTGCTTTCATAGCTTTAAGGCATCTTCCTGCAAGGCAGACATGCAAATTTAAAAAAGCTCATGTATTTTTCTCTGTGGGCAGGCTAGATGGAAGTTCTTTTTTTTTTGGGTCAGTGATGAGAGGTGAGAGGATGTGGTTCCTTCTCCTGAGGTGATGTTTTCACACTGTGTTCTGCTGTGAAGTCAAACCTCATTTTTTAATAGAAGTCTGATGAGAGCCCAGAAAGTCCTGTATTCTTCAGATCTAGTAGACTAACTTCCCTACAAGACTAGAGCAAATCGAAGTGAGTGCTCATGAACTGCCCTGGAGAAAGGTGAGCACCTGCCATGTTGCCTTGTCTTTGTGTTCCCTCTTCGTCCTCTGTCCTGATGCAGCTGAAAACTGACCTTTGCCTCCCAAAAACCCCTGCAGTTGATGGGAAGGAGGGGGAACATAGCTTTTAGTTTTTTTATCTTTCACAGAGATGAGAGAAGATGTGGTAAAGCAGAGCAAAGGGAGGAGAAAGGAAGTAGCCTTCCATCCCTTGCTGCTGACTTCTGCTCCTGTGAGTGATGCTCCTTTTCTAGCTCTTGGGTTTTTGGGGTACCAGAAGGTGTTAAAGCTTCTTCAGAGAAGCTGAACCAGTGTGGAGGAGTACAACCAAACAGGCTTCTTCTCCAGTTCCCACTCTGCTGAGAGGGCATGTGGTAGGATCAAGGGAAACTTGGCAGCTCTGGCTCCAGAGTGCACTAGGTGATAGACTCAAAAACACAGGGCACCACCGCAACGGGAGGGAGGCTTCTGCGTCCGTCAGCTTCATTCTATGTGCCCTCGCTCATACTCAGGCAGTTGGTGGGGAGGGTCGTGTCAAGGACTGGCTGTGGTTGTTGTTGAAGGGATTGGGGATATGCTTACCTGGTAGGGCTTTCAAGACCCAGTTTTGCTTCACACAGACTTCCTTTGCGATACCGTGAAGATCACTGAAACCCAGGGTTTTGAAAACAGATTATGTGTCTAAGGTTTACAGAGAACAATTGAGTTAATCTCTTAAATGGTGATATGGGCCAGGGCCCAAGTACTACAGGGTGGATGCTTTGGTAGGACACTGATCCTGTATGGGTGCATAAAATTCCTAAGGGAAGCTTTCCAGCTGATGACAGTATTCAGATGATAATTCAGTGCAGCTCATGCCCATCCTCAGAAAGCAGTTATCTGATAGAGCAGCTGCAGAAGTTATGTGGTGCTATCTCTACTTTCAGACCTAGGGCTGTTCATTTAGCAGCAGGTTTTCACACAGTCAGTACCATGAGTTCCCAAATCTGTTCCTTTCAGTCTCTGCCCCATCCAGCAGTGTTATGTGTTCCTGAGAGGTTGTTGAAAGCATCAGGATGTCTCAGGGAGGCAAGCCTGGATGTACACCATTATTTTTGATAGGATTTAGCTGTTAAAAGGCAGGCACACTGTGTGCTGCTGGCTGCTATCCCAGCACTAATGTAGTCTCACCTCTCTGCAGTTCCATGGTTTCTGACAGGGAAGGAGGGAGGAAGTGGGGAAATGACAATGTCTTGGCTCAAATGTGGGTGCAGAACTCAGGTAAGATGAAGATAAACAGGGAGGTCCGTGCCTGGAGGATGCAGAAGTAAAGCATATGTCTCATGGACTGTTGCTTAGTGTGTTTGAAAAGGGGAAGAAATGTCAAGATTTAATGGGACATTGGTGTGACCGAAGAAACAGCTTTCCTATGGCAGGGCTGTGCTGACATCCGAGTGGCTTGGAAGGTATGAGGCTTGTGAAAGTCAGTCGTGCTTTGGTACAACAAAGGACTTGGAAGGCTGGGGAAGGATTATTTACAAGGTCCTGCAATGACAGGACAAGGGGCAATGGGTTTAAATTGGCAGAGGGGAGATTTAGACTGGATGTTAGAAGGAAGATCTTTACAGTGAGGGTGGTGAGACACTGGCACAGGTTGCCCATAGAGGTTGTGGCTGCTCCCTCCCTGGAGGTGTTCAAGGCCAGATTGGATGAGGCCTTGAGTGAGCTGTACTAGTGGGAGGTGTCCCTGCCTGTGGCAGGGGGTTGGAACTAGATGATCCTTGAGGTCCCTTCCAACCTTCCCATTCTATGATTCTATGATTAAACTCGGGCAGATAAAGTGCTTTGTCACTGTGGGCATCTGCTCCATTCTTTGGCTGAAATCGCAGTCATGCAGCAGGGATGACAGGACAGGTCACAAAGCATGTCTTAAATTGCTTGTGGCACAGAGTGAGTTGACAGCTGAACTTTGGTCAGCCTTGCTGTGGTGAATAACGCAGTGAGCTGCACCGTATCGCAAACTGCTTTACAGCTGCTCTGGGTACTTCTCCTGTAGAACAAGGATGGGCAGATGTGATGCCTCTCTACAAGAAAGGCTCGAAGCAGGATCTGGAGAATTGTAGACCTGTCAGTTTGACCATAGTGGAGCAGATCATCTTGAGTGCAATTATGTAGCATATGCAGGGCAACCAGGTGATCAGACCCAGCCAGCATGGGTTCACAAAGGGTAGGTCCTGCTTGACAAACCTGGTCTCTTTCCATAAGGTGACCTGCTTAGTGGGTGAGTGAAAGGCTGTCTTGTTTACCTAGACTTTAGCAAAGCCTTGGACATTGCCTCCCACAGCATCCTCATGGAGAAAGTGGCTGCTCATGGCTTGGATGGTGGATGATTCACTGGGTAAAATCCTGTCTGGATGGCTGGACCCAAAGAATGGTGATGAATGGAATTAAATCCAGTTGGTGGCCAATCACAAGTGGTGTTCCCCAGGGGCTCAGTTTTGAAGCCAGTTGTCTTTAACATCTTTATCAATTTTCTGGATTAGGGGATTGAGAGCACCCTCAGTAAGCTTGCAGATGAAACTAAGCTAGGAGAGAGTGTTGATCTGCTTGAGAGTAGGAAAGAATCTGGATGGGGTGGATCAGTGGGATGAGGATGAACAAAGCCAAGTGCTGGTCCTGCACTTGGGTCAGAACAACCTCATGCAATACAGCTTTCCAGTCACTCTGCCCCAAGCCTAGCAGAGAAAGACCTGGGAGTCTTGATCAAGAGCCATCTGAACATAAACCCAAGTGTGCTCATGTGGCTAAGAAAGCCAACAGCATCCTGGGCTCTATCTGGAATAGTGTGGCCATCAGGAGTAGAGAAATGATGGTGCCTCTGTACTTAGCACTGGTGAGGCCACATCTCAGAACTACTGGATTTATTTTGGGGCCCTCACTTCAAGAAGGGCATAGAGGTGCTGGAGCAGGTCTAGACGAGGGCAACAAAGCTGTTAAAGGGTCTGGAGAGCAGGTCTTGTGAGTAGTTCCTGAGGGAACTAAGGTTGTTTAGCCTGGAGAAAAGGAGGCTTCTCTCTACAACTGCCTGAAAGGAGGTTGGAGCGAGGTGGGGGTTGGTCTCTTCTCCATAGTAACAAGTGACAGGATGAGAGGAAATGGCTTCAAATTGCTCTAGGGGAGGTCTAGATTGGGTATTAGGAAGCTTCTTCACTGCAGAGGTTCTGAGAATAGGCTGTACGGGGAGGTGGTTCCAGAGATGCAGAAATGTGGTGCTGAGGGACATGGTTTATCCTTGGTAGAGGTAGGTAATGGTTGGACTCAATGATTTTAGAGGTCTTTCCCAACAAAACAGTTCTATGGCTCTTTTCTGTGATGGGAGAAGGAAGCAACCACAAGCAGTGGCCCTTGTAGAGCAGTGATTTTATTCTGCACCCTGGAGCTGCTGTTGCTCAGTGCAACATGTACAGCTGCTTGTATAAATGATCACTGCTGAGACTGGGCTTTATTTACGTGCAGATTTCGCAGTCAAGGGTACCAAGCGCAAGGGCAGGTACTACCTGCATGGGTAAGGGGTTTGTGCTTCACATGGGAAGTGAGAATTGGTGTCAAGGCTCCATGAGTGACAACCTCTTACAGATACCACAGATATGGTAGACACGTTCACTCTAAGATACTTAATCCCTCCTTTGGTCAGGGCTGTTGTCTTCTGAATTATGACACCTGAGTCACTCCAGTGTGCTGAGTGCTAGAGGGGCATACAGCCAGCGGCTGGGTTTGCGTAAGCTGTGATAGAGATGTGTGTTGTGATTCCTGTAAATCTTTCCTTGCAAGCTAAGATTATTTACCTGCTCTTGCTTTTGCCATAGGCTAAAGTGGCACATGAATACCATTCCTTCAGCTCACTGAGATAACTTTCTAGAGCTGGTATCTTATGTATGTGTCTGACCTGAAGTGTTTGCACACTCACAAGGTCTGGGCATTTGGCAGGGAAGGGACTGGGACAAACCTTGTGAGTTTTATCCTAAGAGGGGTGTTAGACCTGCAACAATGAGCTTTTAGGGCTTTTCTTTTTTGGTAGTGGGTTGTTTGGGTTGTGTGGGTTTTTTTCTCCATAGAATTGTTTCAGTTGGAGAAGACCTCTAAGATCAAGTCCAACCGTCAACCCAACACCACCATGGCCATGAAACCATGTCCCAAAGTGCCATGTCCACACATTTCTTTAACACCTCCAGGGACAGTTACTGCACTACCCACCTGGGCAGCCTGTTCCAATGTCTGACTGCTCTTTCAGCAAAGAAATTTTTCCTGCTATCCAACCTAAGAACCTCCCCTGGCACACTTTCAGACCATTTCCTCTTGCTCTGTCACTTGATACTAGGGAGAAGAGATTGACCCCCACCTCACTACAACCTCCTTTCAGATAGTTGTAGAGAGCAGTAAGGTTCATTTGATTTTTTTTTTTTCTTTTTTTTTTTTTTTCCCCCCCAAANTAGAAAGTTGTAGAGAGCATTAAGGTTCATTTAATTTTTTTTTTTCTTTTTTTTTTTTTTTCCCCCCAAACTGAGCTAACCCAAATTATTGGGGAGCTGAAGAGTAAGGCTTAGTATCTTCCAAAAAATGAACCAAATGGCTTTACTTAACACTGAAACATCAGGTTTAATTTTGTGTTCCTGAGCTTTTCATTGCGTGCTGCTAGACTTCCAGTAACTGCAAAACCTCAAGGTGGCCTTTATCACCCTACATCTGCTTATTTCGGCTCAACATGTTGTTATAATATCACATGCTAGTTCTGACCTCGTGTGAGGTGAAACAGCTTGTGTTATGTTTATGTCCTGCAGCCTGCATATTTGTACTATAGCTCTGTTGACCCAGGCAAGCGTGACATGCAGTACGTGAGAATAATGTCTGCGCATACACAATGATACGTACTTGAGCAGTGCGTTCTCAGTATTCAAGTCTACCACTGATTTCCTGGTGTGCCTAAGTCAAAGCTAGCTCTAGCAGCACTTTTCAACAAATGCTTTGGGTGTGTGAATTTCCTGGGTTTTCTTAAATTGTTGCTGAAAAAGAAAACCTGTTGTCCCTATCTTAATTTCTTTTGACACATACTGTTTTACCACTGAAAGCTCTCCTCTGTATAGGAGGAGAGGGTATGGTTACATTAGGAATTGTGGAAAAACACCGCTTATATGCTCCGGCTGTGTCGTTCCAAGAGGCCAGCCCTGGAGATGGGAGGGTAGTGTCAGAAGTGCAGGTCAAGGATGCTTTCAGCTTTGTTATGTGTGGTTCTAGCTGGAAACAATGGAGGATGCTTCTTTCAGTGGGCTCCGGGCAACAATCAAGGGCAAGAGCAGCGGTGATAACACCTGCAGATCTGACTTTATCTTCTGTACCTTACTCTGGGATAAGCAGATAGCCAAACCAGTGTTTCCAACTGCAAAGGATACAGGAAAGAGGCACTGCAGCAATTTCTGTAGAATAAACTTATTCCATGAGCTCTTTAGCCCCTTCATTTGCCCATTTTCTTCTGAGTCTCTTCTAAGCCTTTCACAGCAAGGGAAACATTTTGTTCTGTTCTTGGCTGTTCTTCCCCTCCTTGGATATGCAGCCACGAGTCTGAGATCTTACTGAAAACCAGTGATCGTCAGCAGTTCAGTCTAGCAGCTGGGCTGTGAACTGTAGTGGCTGAGGTACAAGCCTGTATTTCTTTCTGCTGACTTTATTAGAGGAGTAATAAATTCTGGCTGGCCGACAAGGTGGACAGCCAAGGCTGGCAGACAGCTGTGCAAGCTAATGTCTTAAACTGCTGCCTTCAAATTTGCCAGAGGCTGCCTTCTGAAACCCTTAGTCTGCCTTAGTATTATGTCTATCAGAGTTCTCTCTTTTTTTTTTTTGTTTTTTTTTTTTTTCTCTCCTCTGAAAGTAATGGCAAAAATCCACTTCTCTTCACTGTGGGAGAACCTACTATCCCACAGTAGTACCTCCTCTCTCCATCTCAGACTAGCCCCAGCTGTAAAAGAGCTGCTTTGCACACAGGCTCTGCTCATGGTGCAGCACAAGCCTTAACTGTCCTGTGCTTAATTGAAATTGCTGAAGTAGTGTGACCTTCCTTTCAATTACTTGCCACATTCATTAAAAGGGAGATTTTCTCTGTTGAATACCAAAATTGTTCATGCTGCATTAAGCAAGAGAAATTTGCCAAATATTTTATACTTGTTTAACTTAAACTATGTCCAAGCTCACTCTGCTCCCCCAGTCTTCGTTTGGATTCTGGCATGAAGCACATAAACCACCAAGTTTTAGCCTGCTGCAGATGTCTCTATGGTATCTATATTGCTCCACAAGCAAGCAGATTTGGAGCATGACCTCAGCCATTTCTATGTCACAGCCAGCAAAGGAGAAGCATGGCCTTCACTTTGCAGAGCTGAGCACCCACATCAGAGAGGATATTTTCAGGCAGTGCTAGGCTGGTGCTGCAGGCTGGGTTTCCAGTGAGGCTGAAGGCTTTTCTTTCCCTTCCATATCCCTTAAGCATTTACCAGCATCAGGCTGTCTAGGGGCACGTTTTCCTCTGACCAAAAAAACAAAGGAGATTCAATGATTTTCTCCTCATGGGAGGAAGTTAGGGGGAGGCATTCAGAGATGAATAGGAAAACATCAGCCTTCCATAATAGGAGAGGTGGTGGGAGCCCAATCTCTGGAGGCATTCAAGGTCAGGCTTGGTAAGGCTCTGAGCAACCTCATCATGTTGGGGATGTCCTTGCTTATTGCTGGGGGGGTTGGACTAAGTGACCTTTAA
Source organism: Eubucco bourcierii (assembly GCA_013396675.1). NCBI lineage: Eukaryota > Metazoa > Chordata > Aves > Piciformes > Ramphastidae > Eubucco > Eubucco bourcierii. The sequence goes on from VWZE01015523.1 coordinate 65,076, forward strand.
AGGCTCCCAGGATGACAGGAAGCCAATCTAAAATTATGATCAACAAGGTCAGGTCCAGTTCAAGGAGGAGTGATGGATGGGAACCCTGGTGTTTGAAAGCATTGGTAGGGTTGTGTTTGCAAGTTACATCATAGATACTCTCTGTGATTAGGGAGGCCTAGCAAAATTTCATAGTGTCTGGCTTCTTGCTGTTATATGGGAAAACAGAAGCACACACAAAAATGTAATCTTTAAATGAGCAAGCAAAAAATCCCCACAGAAATAACCTGTCTGTAAGCCAGCTGGGCTGGCTTTGGTAATCGGAGAGCTGTTGTCTGCACAGAGATCTTGGCTTCTACTGCTTCTATAAACGTCCAGGTTTCTGGCACAGTCACCTTCACTGTTCAGGGAGGGATGGCTTCTGGACAGGTGCTGTTTACTTTTGTATGAGACACTGTCTTGTCGTTTGTCTTGCTCCACCGCCTTCGTTTTGCCTTGGATGCCCTGCATCCCTTGTTCCCAAGCTCCAGGACATAGATCTGCCAAGCTGCCACTCCAGCTGCCATGAAAAGATCATTTTCACTGGAAGATGCATGTTGCTTGCGTGGCTGCTGCTGCTTGTGTGGTGTGCAAATGGCACTTGGAAGCAGTACCTCGTGCTGGCAAAAACGAGCTGCCCAGAAAGACCTTTGCCCTTATAGGAGTGAGGACCACAGAGAGGGTACTGCTTTGCTGTCGGGAGGAGACCTGCCACTTACAGTCCTGGGCTCTGGTCACAGCTGGCTTTGCATTCTTCACTCCTCTGTGGTACAGAGCATGTCTTGTTTGCTGCATCATCTCTCAGCATATTAGAGCATTTACTGGTAGCCATCAGATCTCTGTTAGGCTGTAGGCTGCATCTCTTTTACTGTAGGTAAAAACAAGCAAATGAAGGCATTCTTAGATGCTCTTCACGCTCTGTCTAGAGATGTGGTGGCAATCATTTCCTTCATACCACTGAACACATAGGGCTGTGCTTCTCTTTTGAGAAAACCTAAAGAAAAAAGCCCCCAACAGTTGTAGGTCAGAGATGAGGTCTGAGCTACCCACGTGCTTGGCTCTGTGATCCATGGTTCCTGCTTACCAAGTGGCTGAGAGGGATAGAAGTTTCATCAGTGGAGCAGCAGTAGCCAGCCACCTTCACAGGCAAAAGGCTTGCAGTACCTAGAATCATAGAATGGTAAGGCTGGAAGGGACCTCAAGGATCATCTAGTTCCAACCCCCTGCCATAGGCAGGGACACCTCCCACTAGCACATTCAGAATTGTGCTAGCACTCAGGCTCTGAGCTGGATCCCATTGTTCAGCTGGCATGTTAAAGGAACACATAAACACACAATAGGACCTGCTGCCACAGAGTCCAGGTCCAGGGGTTAGTCGTGTCCTGCCTACCCTCCCTTCTTCTCTTTTGTCTGTCATGTCCTGAGCCTGCCTCTTCTAGGCAAAACGTGCTGATTCAGTTCTCCACCCTTGTACTGTTTGTCCTAAATTACTGTTTTCTTCTGGCATCAGCCCAGCTGGCTTTAATGACCTACAAGGGAGATGCAGTCTCCTGCCTTTCATTTCATTGCTTCATGCTGGACCCCAAGGAAAAGCTGCTTGTGCAGTTTTCTAATCCCAGAAGAGAGCTTGTTTGGCCATCCTGTTCAGATAATGTTTGGGCAAAGTAGTTGGAATCTGTGAGCCATAAGGGAAAGGATTGTTCTTAGCGAGGACTGAAGTTTCAGAAGCAATCAGACACTAGAAAGGTCATTCACTACACACAAACTGGTGATTTCCTCACATGCTTGCCAGTCTTTGTGGATAGGTCCCCACAAGCAGGACTCACCACACATTCTCCCAACAAATGTGGGCTTTTGCAGAGGCACTGAGAACTATTCTGTGTTATGAGCACAACTTTAGCAGTTCCTAAAACATAGACCAAAAAAACCTTGCTTCATCTTCTTCTCAGAAACCACTGACCTTTTTCTGTTGACACTTAAAAAAGGAAAAATCAGCCTGAGGCAAACACCTGGCTTGGAAAATTACAGTCTGAGCAGTTCAATGCTGGCAAAGTTCTCAGCAACAGAAAACATGGTTTTGTAATGGGAAGAGTCAGGGTTGCTTTTAGGTGTTGGGATGTTCCACCCATAACGTGGGCTAACTTCACTCAGGTTTACTTGCTCTCCATTCCTCTCAGGACCTTCAGAGGAGGTCAGGATGTGAAGTACAATCCAAAGCAAATCATAGACTCGTTAAGGTTGGAAAAGACCTCTAAGATGATCAAGTCCAACCAGTAATCTAACACCATCACACCCCATTAAATCGTGTCCTGGAGTGCCATCTACACTGTTTTTGAGCACTTCTGGGGTTGGTGATGGATGGGAGCTGCTGTTTCAGATACACAGCTCAGTGTACCTTGCTCTTTTCTAGCTGGAAGGATGTCTTGTAAATACCAGATGTATGGAAAGTGATGCCCTTGTCTTGGCCATTAGTAGATTTCCCTGGTGGATTTCATGGTCTTTGACTCCTTGCAGGCTGTTGCAGAGATTCTCCCACGGCTTTGGCAGTGTCTGCATTAATAAATCAAACATGCACAGGGTTACTGAATGTGAGACCAAGCTGGACAGAATGGCTTATAATCTACACTGTTAAACTGTCTTGTCCTTTACTAAGGTGGCTATGTGTGAATGAATTCTTGGTTGTTGATGGTCTGTGCTAACCCCCAAATTGTGCCTGAGAACTTGCAGACCACACAGTGGCCCAGCTCCTGCATGAACAACACACATTCGAGCTCGGGTCCCTGGGATTTTTCTGCTGGTGCCTGTCTCTCTTGAATTTCCCAGGCTCTGAGCCTCTGTTCTCTGTGCCCATTCCAGTATCAGCCAGTTCCCTCAATTTTTCTCTGTGGTGTTTAGGAAGAGCTTGCTTTCAGTCATCTGTTGATGGCTTCTCCTGTCAATGACTGAACTTCAGGCACCTTTGCTGGAACTAGCCTAGATGTTGAGGATTACTGACATTTCTGTGATACCTTTTACAGATTCACTCTGTTCAGCGCTCTCAACAATTTCTTTGTGCCCCTGGATTAGAGAGCTTAACTAGTGCTAATGAGTTTGCAAGAAACATCAATATGGAGACCAGTTTGGCCACAACAACCCCAAGTGGCACTACAGGCTGGGGACAGTGTGGCTGGAGAGCAGCCAGGCAGAGAGGGACCTGGGGGGACTGGTAGATAGTAGCTAAACATGAGCCAGCAGTGTGCCCAAGAGAGCCAATGGCATCTTGGCCTGGGTCAGGAACAGTGTAGCCAGTAGGACAAGGGAGGTTATTCTGCCCCTTTCTTCAGCACTAGTCAGGCCATACCTTGAGTGCTGTGTCCAGTTCTGGGCCCCTCAATTCAAGAGAGATGTTGAGGTACTGGAATGTGTCCAGAGAAGGCCAACAAAGCTGGTGAGGGGCCTGGAGCACAGCCCTGTGAGGAGAGGCTGAAGGAGCTCGGGGTGTGCAGCCTGGAGAATAGCAGGCTCAGGGCAGACCTCATTGCTGTCTACAACTACCTGAAAGGAGGTTGTAGCCAGGTGGGGTTGGGCTCTTCTCCCAGGCAATCAGTAAGAGAACAAGGGGACACAGTCTCGAGTTGTGGCAGGGGAGGTCTAGGCTGGATGTTAGGAGGAAGTTCTTGCCAGAGAGAGTGATTGGCATTGGAATGGGCTGCCCAGGGAGGTGGTGGAGTCACTGTCCCTGGAGGTGTTCAAGAAAAAACTGGATGGGGCACTTAGTGCCATGGTCTGGTTGATTGATAGGGCTGGGTGACAGGTTGGACTGGATGAGTTTGGAGGTCTCTTCTAACCTGGTTGATTCTGTGGTTCTAAGGGCCTTTTAAAGGTCATCTAGTCCAACCCCTCTGCAGTGAGCAGGGACATCCCCTACTAGATCATGTTGCTCAAAGCCCCATCCATCCTGACTTGGAGTGTTTCATGGGATGGAATGTTTCATGGGACATTTAGCACCTCTTCCTGGAGATGAACCAGCACTGATGAAGTGACCTAGTGTGATGGATGCCACAAAAGAATATTCAAAAAGCTATGATTTCTAGTTATGAGTGATACACCTGCAAGTAGCACAGAGGGAAAAGCTTGTGTGGCTGAGTGATCTGGTGTATGGGTGGTGTGCCTAGAACAATCTCTTCTGTTTCTTGAGCAGCGGGGATCTGTGCGGTAAGACGCATCTCATGAAGGCTGCCCTCATCCTCCAATGTCTTCATGTAAAACTCCTTCACCAGCAGCTCCAAGGACAATGCTGCATTGCTCAGATGTTTAATACTGTAGAATTTGTCTTGGGGAATATTTTTTTTTTTCATAACAAAGCCATTACACTGTCAAAAGCTTAACTTTCTGCTGCATTAGCCAACAGCCAGCAGAGATCGCTGGGAGAAGAAAGTGCTTAGCTTAACCTAAATTTTTTACTAGCAAGAAAAATGGAATGAAAACAAAATGAATTTATAATGAAATGGATTTATTTCTGGGCTTTCCTATTGTGCTGTTTGCTTTCTTTGAGGGCATTTAGAGCTGATTAGCAGCCCAGGAGACAAAAGTCCATTATTTACTCAAAGAGCAGCCAAGAGTGGAGAGACAACAATGCAGCCTCCCTCCCTGTCTCTATTCCATCCTCTGCATCCCTCCTGCATTCCTAAAACAAACCTCAAGTTTGTCCTGAAGGGATCATTCTTCAGAGCAGAAGGACAAGTAAGTCTGTGTGGTCTGCTGCCTTCTGTTGAAGATGCCAGCAGACGCAGAGGATTTGCTGGAGTCCTCCAGCTCCTCAGGGTGAGGTCCCTGTCCTGGGAAGGAATGCAGGATGACTTCCTGGACTGCAGGAGGTGAAGGCTTGGCACTGGGTATCGGAATGAGCCTGCACTAAAGCAGCCTTCTGGGAAGCAGGATCACAAGGGCTGTGGTCCCACTGAAGAGACTTTGCAAAAGGCTGCACAAAAACGATGTTTCTTTCCATTGGAGTTAAAGCTAGGGGAACAAAGTGGGAAAGTCAGATGTGAGCTGGTCCATGCCAGCACCCCTACGCTCCTTGTCCCTCTCTCCCAGGAACTGATCCTGAGTTACCAACACGTTCCATCTCTGGGGCATGAACACATCTAAGTGAAGAGATCCCGAGCCTTTGTGGAAGCTGTTGCCTGTAGCATGGTGGTTTTAACTGCAGGCTCAGTAGCCTCAGTTTGTTAGAGAAAGGTTACATTGTGGGGAAAATTTGCCTTTTGGCTGCCTGTTGAGATACCAGCATGGCTAATACTGGTTATCCTCTAAGCAGTAGGGAACCAAGTTCTGTAGGGAGCTGTTCCCTCTCTGAAACACAACTGAAGCTGTCTCCTGTTAGGAGCTGTCTTTCTGTTCCTTCCTAAATTAATGCAATCAAGAGCAAATCCCTTCCGCTTTTTTTCTCCTCCTCTAATCTTGGATGTTGTGGCTTGTACAGAGGATTCTTCTTCCCTTGAAGGAACAGGAATTTGGCAGCTGTGACTTACTGTCCTGATTATAATCCTAACTAACTTTGCACTGTAGCAAAAATACTAATGAAACTTTTTTCTTTTTGCTCTTCTAGGCATAAAATGATGGCAAACTGCATATTCTCACCCTTTCTTTGACCTGCCCCCTAGATTTCCACAGCAATGGGAGATTTTTTTGATTTCAGGTTTAGTTAAAAGTGCTGTTGATAACCCATGTTTGATTGTTACTTCTATGAAAGACCTTTACCTAAGACAGATCTGGTTTTGCTATCTATTTTACTCTCTGATGGCTGTTTAGTCTGGAGAATACTGAGAGGTGATCTTGTCAATGTGTACAAATATCGAAGGGGTAGGTGTCAAGTGGATGTCTTTAGTCAGCAGCAATAAGACAAGGAGTAGTGGCTACAAACTGGAACATAGGAGGTTTCAGCTCAACATGAGGAGAAACATTAAGGGTGACAGAGCACTGGAAGAGGCTGCCCAGAGAGGTTGTGGAGTCTCCTTCTCTGGAGACTTTCAAAACTTTCCTGAATGCATTCCTGTGTGAACTACCCTAGGGGATCCTGTCTTAGCAGAGGGGTTGGACTTGATGATCTCTGGAGGTCCCTTCCAACCTCCAGCATTTGTGATTCTGTGATAGGCAGGATGAAAACATGAAATGCCAGGGAGGGAAATGTGCTGTTTAAGTTGAGGTGTAGAATTCATTAAGTTAAAGTGTAAAATTCATTCATATGACAGTATTAATAAATATTAATTTGCCATGAATACAGTGAGCCTTGACATTAGGGGAAGGCTCAGAGCTGTAAAAGGGATTTTGAACCTAGGCTTTCATTGGGCATATATGGAGAGAGGAGTGGTAACATAGAGATGGACTGGACTCAATCAGTGCCTCCCAGCCCTGTGTGCTCCCTACATGTGAATGATCCCATTGGGAGCTTTGCAGTGCCACTTGAAGGCAAATGCTGGCAAAGGCCAGTGTGTTGGGCAAGTAGGCAAGAAAAGTGCTTTGAATGGGCAGGGAGTAAGGAGACAGAGCTTGGTGGTGAGACAGGACACAATGAAACCTGTCTCTTGCTCATTTCACCAGCAAGTCCTGCCACTCAAGTCTTGTGATGATCTTTTTTCAGTCTCCAGGGAGACTCCTCAGCAACAAATAAGATTAATGGTTATTATTCCTGATGCCTTTGAGGGAATATGGCAGTGTTCAAGTAATCATTGCTAAAGAAAAAGAATCCAGAGTAAGTTTCCTGTTGACCAGAAGTGTCAAACCCCACAAATTCTTACTCCAAAGCATTAGAAAGGGTCCAAAGATCATGACTGACTAAATGCCCTTGAGAAAACTGGAGTCTCCGAACTACAAAGTTATAGGAGTAAAAAAATGAATCAAGGAGGGGAAAAAGCAGTCATCAGTTTGACAACAAAGGGCTGTGAGAGCTGGTAGCTGGTGGAGGAAGTTCAGTGCTAACAAACAGAAGGTTTTGAGAGAAATTGAACAGCCAGTGGAGAACAGGAGAAGTTGTGAATCAGAGTCACCCCAGAGGAGAGGACTGAGCTGATTACCAGGAACATCTTTGCTGGAAGCATAACACTGTAATGGTGGTACGAAGAGAACACAAAGAATTTCCTCTATGGGCTGTTGTCTTTGCTCCTACTCAGGGGTCTTTCATTGAGGACAAGGCTGTAGGTGGGAAGGATTGTGCCAGAGGGATCTGAGGCCCAGCAGTGATTCAATGCAGGGACCAGCTGTGCCAGTCACAGCTCTTAGGGAAGCCATGAGTTGGGTTGGTGACCAAGTGCATGGCACTAAGTCATCTTGTCTTGGGGCAGTGGTGGACTCCCATCTTTGGAGTCATGTAGATATAGTGCTTAGGGATATGGTTTAGTCAAGGATTTGTCAGTGTTAGGTTAATGACTGGACTTGATGATTTTAAAATGCTTTTCTAATCTGGGCAATTCAGGGTTTTGTGATTCAGCTCGCTTCAGAGTCAAGACAGTGGAGAGAAATAGAACACAAGCCTCAAACCATATGATACACACAAAATGCAGGAACATTGGTTGCCAAGGGAGTCCTCCAAAGTTAGAGGAGTATTGATGATGTGGGCCAGGGGATTGAGTCTAGCATCAGTAAGTTTGCAGATGACATCAAGCTGGCAGCAAATGTCAGTCTGTTAGAAGATAGAAGGTCTCTGCAGAGGGACCTGGACAGGCTGCACAGATGGGCACAATGAATGCCATGAATTTTGACAAGTCCAAGTGCTAGGTTCTACACTTTGGCCTCAACAACCCATTCAGTGCTGCAGGCTGGGGACAGAGTGGCTGGAGAGCAGCCAGGCAGAGAGGGACCTGGGAGTACTGGTCAACAGCCAACTGAACATGAGCCAGCAGTGTGCCTAGGTGGCCAAGGAGAGCCAATGGCATCCTGGCCTGTATCAGGAATAGTGTGACCAGCATAACCAGGGAAGTCCTTCTGCCCCTGTATTCAGCACTGGTCAGGCCACACCTTGAGTACTGTGTCTGTTTCTGGGCCCCTCAGTTTAAGAAAGGTGTTGAGGTGCTTTAACATGTCCAGAGAAGGGCAATAAGGCTGGGGAGGGGCCTGGAGCACAGCCCTGCGAGGAGAGGCTGAGGGAGCTGGGGTTGTGCAGCCTGGAGAAGAGAAAGCTCAGGGCAGACCTNCTGAGGGAGCTGGGGGTGTGCAGCCTGCAGAAGAGAAAGCTCAGGGCAGACCTCGTTGCTGTCTACAACTACCTGAAAGGAGGTTGTAGGCAGGTGAGGTTGGGCTCTTCTCCCAGGCAATCAGTACAGAACAAGAGGACACAGCCCCAAGCTGTGGGCAGGTTTAGGCTGGGTTAGGAAGTTCTTCACAGAAAGAGCAACTGGCATTGGAATGGGCTGCCCAGTGAGGTGATGGAGTCCCCATCCCTGGAGGTGTTTAAAAGGAGGCTGGATGAGGCACTTGGTGCCATGGTTTAGTTAATTAGAAGGTGTTGGGTGATAGGTTGGACTTGATGATCTCTAAGGTATTTTCCAACCTGGTTAATCCTACAATTCTGAGACCTGCCTTCAGCTCTCCTGAGCGTGCCTGCTTCCCCCTGCCAGAAGGAAAGGGTGGGTTTAGAGGGGCGCAGGAGAGGTTCCATCTCTTGCTTTGCTGGTTGTGAGGGTTAAGGCAGAGCTCCTGCACTGGGCCAGAGTTTAAGTGGGAACCACTGGTGGCAACAATATGGCTGGGCTGAAATTCTGCCAGACCGCTAGCAGGCTCTCCCTTTAACACTGTGGTGAGACTGAGCTCCACACTGGGACCACAGGCAAGCTTCCCTTCAGTGTTTGAAGTTGGTTTGGCTTGTGCTGGGCAGGGAAAGGTGTATGCAGATAGCCACACTGCAGTCCCCTAAGCTCCTGCCAACTGCTCCAGTGTTGCACAAACCCTAACGTTTCTACCCAAGACCTCAAGTGCTCTTTGGATTTCCTCCCTATAGCATAAATTTCACAGTGATGGGCAGTGTTGCTTCATGTGCTTGGTTTGAGGCTAGGAGCCATGGAGACAAAAGAGATGAGAAACACATGTTGTTATTAAGCAGATTTGCCTGCTGATAGCATCATGTCCTCTACATTTTGCACCATGTCTCCTGAAGTCCCTCATAACCCCTGAGGGAAGCAAGGGAACTACTTTGTTTTCTGCTGGGCTGGTTGGGGGGCCCTGAGGGGTTGCTGCTGGCCACAGAGCAGAGGGGGTTTGTGCCAAGACCTTGCAGCATACCTGGTGAGCACGGTTTTGCCAGCTGGCAGAGCGGCACGCCTCTCCCTGGATTGGAGGCAGCTCCTCCTCCCCAGCAGCGTGCCCACAGCTGCTTCGAGGAAAGCCTGCAAGCCAGGAATGCAAACGCGTAAGGATGTCAGCATCTGCGAGCACTCACAGCCTTTCATCTCCAAAATGTGGCCAGGCCAGAGGGCAGAAAGCAAAACATCCTGGGAAGAGCTCGTGAAGTAATACTTTGTGCTTTTGGAGGCGGTTCAAGCAGTCATCCCTCTTCTAGGAACATGAGCTGTGGGAGGTGTGGAGAGCCTCAGGGTAGCTAGCAGGGCTCGGCACCCTCCCCTTCTAGCCTGGGGGTGTACCAAAGTTCATAGCAAGTCCCCTACATTGTTGCCCTCAGAGCAGCGAGAAAAGAGAGGCACACACAAGTGCTGAGGTTGGTGTCCTTGCACTGGTTGTCTGTCTTACTGATTGGGAGCCAGATAGGCTACAAAAGTTCAAAAGCCTCTTGTTAAAGTGACTGCAGTGCTGTGCTCAGGTCCTTTACATCTCCACAAGTTGAGTCACCTCTGAGTACATACACAGGCATTGACAGCAAGTTCTTTGAAATCACCCATCGGAGAACAAGAGCTGGGAAGCGGATCCAGGCGCTTGCTCCCCAGCTGCAGGCAGCGCACTGACGTTTCAACATGAGTCCCAGATGCTCTCTGCTTTTAAAGATGAGCCCAAGTATCTCTGTACCTCTCCATAATGGAGGCATCAGCCTCCCCTTTGAGCTTCTGCACACAAACCTCCTGATGATGACCATTAGCTCACCAGCTGGGTTGGGCTGGTTCCATCAGGAGGAATGATAACTTTCGTCTGTTGAAAACTACAGTGTCTTTGGTTCTGAGAGACAGGAAATGATGGGATGGGACTGAGTGAGAGGGAAGAAGAGCTTGGATGGGTGTTTGCAGCTCCTGCACCATTTGGACTGGGAGCTACCTTGTAAGTCAGAGCTGTTTGCTTTGCCAGAGTGACTCAGAGGACAGGATACTTTCCCTGAAGCAACATCTATCTGGGTTATCATAACCACCAAATGGAGCTGTAGATTTATTTTTCAGTCTGTCTCTTTGTTTTTTAAGTCAAGCCATTGGAGTCAGCATCAACAGTCTTCCCAACTAGACAGGAAAAAAATCCATCATTTTAGAGAGGGAGGGAGAGTGAGATGTCTGCAACAGTTCTTTGTTAATTCCAGACATGGTCACGAAGAGCCAGATGGAAGGAGATGAAAGAAGGAGAATAATAGGTTGCTTTAGCCACCAAATAACTGTGTTTTAGGAATAAAGCCATGGGGTTTTTTTTTAGTGGTTTGTTTTGGTTTTGTTGTTGGTCTTTTTATTTGTTTTAATTCCCTAGCTGAATCAGGGAGTCGACCCAAAAGTTTAATTTCAGGTCATCTGAAATTTTTTTTTAAAAACTTATTTATTTTGTTCTCAAGAGGGGGGGGGAAAAAAAGCTACAAAGCTGGTCAAAACATTTTTTGTTCTCTCTAAGTTTACATACAATATTTCATGAAATGTATTTCAAAATTACCAAAAAAAAAAAAAAATTTAAAAAAAGAGAGAAAATAGTTCACTTTATCTCAGAAATAATTTTGAACCCAAACCTGTTCTCTGAACTAGGCAGAAATTTCCAGATAATTTCCAAATAGTTTTGGTCAACCTTGAATTGAGTTTTCAAGTGAGCTGGTTCTCTGTCTGGAAAATGCAATCCAGCCTTATTTAGGAATTACAGGAAATCAATAATTATTTCTTTTGTTTCTTAATCATAGAAGGAGCAGCTGAGGGAACTGGAGTTGTTTAGCCTAGAGAAAAGGAGGCTGGGGGGAGACCTTCTGGCTCTCTACAACTGCCTGAAAGGAGGTGGGAGCAAAGTGGATGTTCATCTCCTCAGTAACGTGGGATGAGAGGAAATGGTCTCAAGTTGCACCAGGGGAGATTTAGCTTGCCTGTTAGAAGGAACTTCACTGAAAGGGTTCTTCGAGGGAGGTGGTTAAATTCCCATCCTTGCAAGTGTTTCAGAGTAGCAGAGATGTGGTGTCGAGGGGCATGGTTTAGCAGCAGACTTGGTAGAGTTAGGTAATGGTTAGACTTGCTGGTCTTAAGGGTTTTCTCCAGCTGGAATGATTCTCTATGAATTGCCTTCAGTCTGCAAATGCTGGCACATTTGTGCTGTCAGCCTGGCACAGAGGTTATGAGGTGGTAAGGCCTCTCCTCCCACACTGTGCTGGGAGAAGTGGGAGTGACTGGGTCTTCTCTGAGGGTACATGTGGCTATAGGGCGTGCCACTTCTAATGAGCACAGCAGAGGTTGTTCACTGCTCAGTAACACCATTTTGTATACTGCTCCACTGATGTGAGAGGTAACACAGTTGTAGCAGGTGTATTGTGAAGGCAACAGATTAGTGTGCTGTTGGTCAGGTGAGTGTCAAGGAAATACCATCCATCTTCTGCCCACGCTGTACAGCTTATCTCCTGTTCCCCTTCTGGAACAGGGGTGTTAAATCAGGAATGAGACAGAGGACCATAAGAAGGCACCAGTATGAGCACAAGCAGCTTGCCTAAGAAAAAGCCTCCATGTCTGGCCAAGCATCTTGAGTAACAGTGAGTCAGTATGAGCTGCAGGGGCAAAGGGGATGTGAGTAGGTGTGGTGGCCCAGGGTGGTACCCATCGTGGGGGCCTTAGTGGGAGGTCAGAAGCTCTCAGACTTTGGAAATTTTCTTCTTTCCTTCCACCTGTGGCAGTTATCATAGTGACTGGATTGTATAGCATGTTTCATAGTGATACTAGCTGTTTTCTCATGGCCTTATCAGAACTGCTTCTTGGCTGTCTCAATAAAGAGGTCAACCATTAAGCACAAGTCAGAGACACTTAAAGTGCTTTCTGTACTACAGAGGGAAACCTCTTTAGGGTAGATGTGAAATGGTGTTATCACCACACAGAGATGGTTTCAGGTGCTGGTGTCTGGGCTGGAGGCTTTCTAGGGGATAAAAGGGACAAGAGGAGTCAAAAAGAGTCTGGTTGTAACTCAGAAGTCCCAGTTCTCCCTTGTGCTGGGTCCTGGATGGCTCAGCGCTACTCTTCTCTGGCCCTGTGTGGGCCTGCAGGGCTGACTGCCTTTGCAGTTAATGGGATTTGCTTGTTGCTGATGTGATGTTTCTGAGAGCAAAGAAAAACACATGCACATCTCTTTGTGTAGTTTGTATGCTTGTGAGCCCTCCCAATGTTCCCCTTGCAGAAAGGATTTTCGCTTAGCTTTTACAGCAGTGTTTTTCCTCTCCTCTTTCCAACAGGGGTGAGTAGGCGCATACACGCTTCTGCCAGTTGTTAGGTCTTCAGTAGTAAAAGCTGAGGTTACAAAAACCTAGAGAGCTTACTTTGCATCTGTCCACCTCCTGAAATCCTTGTCTGAGTTTTGAAGGTTGTAGTGTGATGCAGCTTTTGCAGACTTGCCTTCGGCTTGCTTTGGATACAGGGATGTGGTTTAAGCTTTGATGGAGCTGTGTCTCTTTGGCAGATGTACCACTGATGAGCAGATTCAGGGTTAGTTCTGCAGTATTCCCAAACTTTTCTTCATGCAGGTTTGTTTTCCCTCACTTCTGTTTTCAGATTTTTCCATGAATCTGGCTATATGATTTCAGGAATGGAATGCTCTGTCAACGCCATGGACCAAGAAAAAGTTATCTAGACAAAATAATGCCAAATAATGAAGTTTGTTCTCGCTCTTCCTCGTTTTTCCCACCGTGTAAAGGAGATCCCACTGGGTAAAGCAGATCTCATGACTTTTCATGTAGTAAAGAAGCATCAAAGGAGAAGAATGACTGTGACAGAAAGCACTGTTCCCTGAGAATTTGCTCTTGGCAACACCTTCCTCAGCAGAGCCATTGGGTGGAGCAGCCCTGAAGCTGTTCTGCATTAACAAGGATTGAGCAAGTTTTTGACCAAGGCTAGAAGATGGGAAGTGTACAACTGGTTTATATCCAGTTCTGTTCTCACTCTTGCTCCCACAGTGAGGCTGACTCAGTGCTTCCCACGTAGTGATTTCCATTGCTTTTTTCTGATGTGCTGTGGAACAAGGCAGGTAAAGAACGACCCAAAGTGTGCAGAGCTGGGAAGGGGATCATCAAATCCATTGCATTAGTGATGGGAACGAAACTACTGAGGTCTCTTGCACAGATACTGGTAAACATCAGCATTTCCTGCACTCTGTCTTCCTGTTGTGTATCCAGTTACTGGACGAGGTGATGGGATGCTATAGGGTTGTAAATTCTTGCCTCCAACTGCTCAGCTCTCACTTCACTTTGCTCTGTTTGAGCTAGATGATGGCTGAGAAATGTTCCAGATTTGGATTCCATTCAGAAATAAATCATCCCAGCTGGCCAGAAAAAGAGGCAACAAAACTTGCTGTCAAGACCAGTAAAGTCTACAGGGCTTCTGAGTGTGGGAAATAAGGCAGACGAAGGATTGAAAGAAGAGGGACTGACCTGACACAGAAAGATCTGTGGGTCACCACAGTTTAAGGGTTGCAGTGGAACATTTGAGCTTGTATATGGCACAAACCACCCCAGACTGGGTAATGGAGGAGGCTGGGGCTGGGGCTGTCCAAAAATGATTTCAGGGCTTTGGTGCTGGGCTTCATACGCTTGGAATTCTTGTGTTCTGCAGTGGAAGGAGCATGCCTTCGGGGGAAAAAGGCAACTGATGACTCAGCCTGGGTGTGCTTGGAGAACCAAAGAGGTGATGGCATCTGTGTTTAATGGATAGAAGGATTCTGTGCTTCACAACTCTGCTCCAGTCTGGAGGCCAGGGATGATACTGTGTCTCTGGCTGCCTGCCCTGAGGAGGAGCTCTTCCTCACTCTCCTTGTGGCAAGAGCTTTCTCTGACTACTCCTAAGGTGCTGTGACTTACCTCATGTGTTACCTGCATACAGAGTGGCCCCTGCCTGTTGAAACGCAGGAGTCAGTGCTGGTCTTTTTTTGTTTAAAACATAAAAATAAAGACAAGATGGAGAATTGAACTTCCCAGAAGCTCAGTGATGACAAAACAGAGCCTAGCCCAGGGCTGTCAGGATCTGGGAAAGAGAGTCATGCCCCAATGAGGACTATGCAACGTGGTCCTGGCTCCAGACCAAGGAGCAAAGGGAGCTGAGCTGATGTCTTCTGGTTGTTCTTGAGCAAATCTCTTCCCTTGGGCCTCTCTTTTCCAGTCTGTCATATGAGGAAGATGATACCAATCTCATCCCACTGGTTTTGTGAGACTAACTTAATTTGGACCCTCTCATGTGTACTGAAATCTTTCCCAGTGTACAAGGGTTATTTTCTTACCCAATGTGGTTAACTGGATTCCTCCTGCTGAGAACCACAGTGCAGCAGCACCACTACCACTTCCTACCCTGCTCACAGCTCAAGCCTCTCCAGCTGGTTCAGCAGGCACAGATCAGTTTTTTTATCTCCTGTCTCCATGGCTTGTAGTGAGCTCACACTAGCAAGAAGGTTCCCGATGGCTACAGAGGAGCTGTGGCAGGAGAGCATTGAGCTCCTAACTGAAGCATGCAGGGTTGGGTAGGAGTGCTAAGAGACAGTGGAGTTTTGAGCCATTACCTTTTGCAGCTGAGTGTGAGGGGTGCTTTGGGGTGAGTGACAGAGTGGGGGCTGCAACCGTGCTGCCAGGCACAAGCTCCCTCCCTTGTAGCAGCCGTTTTCCAGACTTGTTTGTGGTAGAGATTTCCTCTTCCCCAGACTCTCATGTCATTGTTCCCCTTATGGGGCCTCACCGGTCATTGCCTTGTGGTGGAAAATATGATGTTGTGGGGGCCAGAGCACAGACATTCCTTCCAGCTTAAAAGGGAAAACAGTCCTCATGCAGTGGAGTCCCTGAGAGAGGTGTGCCTGGCTCTGTAACTGTTTGCAGCACCGTGCTGTAAGAGAATTGGGCTGTTTGGCAAAGGCTTTTTCTCCTCTTAATTGGGTTGTGAGGAAAAAAGCCTCCTCCCAATTCTTTCTTCCATTTCTTTGCAGCTATCAGCTCTTGCCTGTTTTCTGTGGAGTACAAGGGCTGCAGTCCCTGTCACAGTATGCCACTAGGATTACTGGGGAAGTAGAACTCTCTGTATCCACTCCGCTGATCTCCACAGGGCAATAATGCCAAGGCAGTTGTTTTTCTAGCAGTAGTAGCATCATCTGATGTCTTAATCTTCCAGACAGAGCCACAAACAAATATCCATAAGCACTGCCATGGGTAGTGTTGTTCTTCTGTGGCCTCTTGCAGAGGTCACCAACTTTTTGGCCCCCCTGTCACCACAAAGCTTGATTAGAACCTTACAGAGGTAAAACTCCTGCTTAGTACTCTAATATGATGGACATGGCAGGTTTGTGGATCATGGACTGAGCAGGCACAGGGTCATACACAAACAGGTGTGTATGGGGCTTGCAGAGAGGGAACTTTCTTGTGGACAAGAAAGCCAGCAGTATTCTGGTGTGCATTAAGAAGAATGTGGCCAGCAGGTTGAGGAAGGTTCTTACCCCCTACTCTGCCCTGGTAAGGCTTCATCTGGAGTGTTGTGTCCAGTTCTCAGCTCTCCAGTTCAAGAGAGACAGGAAACTACCACAGGGAGTCCAACAGAGTGCTGTGAAGATGACAAGGGGACTGGAATATCTCTTTATGAGGCTGTTTAGCCTGAAGAAAGGAAGATGGAGAATGAATCTTATCAATGCTTGTCGATATCTAAAGAGTGGAGGTCACTCTCTTGAGTGGTGCCCAGTGATAGGACAAGGAGCAACAAACACAAACTAGAACACAGGAGGTTTTGCTTAAGGAAAAATTGCTTTCCTTTGAGTGCCAGAGCACTGGACCAGGCTGCTCAGAGAGGCTATGGAGTCTCCTTTTCTGAAGACTTTCAGAACCTGCCTGGATGTGTTCCTCTGTGATTTAATCTAGGTGATGCTGCTCTAGCAGGGGGTGCTGGACTGGTGGTCTTCAGATGTTCCTTTCAACACCTACCATTCTGTGATTCAGCTCCTAGGAGCTGCAGGTCCCTTCTCTTGCCTAGTTGTCTCTGCATCCAGGTTTTCTGGGAACACACCCTGATTCCAGGCATGGGCAGAGAGGTATCCTCTGGCTTGCTTCCCATTAACAAAAATCAGCTACCATTAAAGATGCAGCTATTAATCGTTCAAAAGCCTTTATTTAGTTTTATTTAGTGAGCCAGTCCTGGATGTCAGTGGCAAATAGAAAGAGTGTCAGGGAGGGATTTGGGAGAGGGAGTGTGGGAACTGGTTTGGGATGTGTGCTCCTCTGTGGCACGCATGGCACAGGGACTTTTGCGGCTCCCAGCACTGTCTGGATGGCAGTTCTCAGCCCTGGGTTACAGGTGGCTAAAATACTTCAGCAGTGAAAGCTCCAAGGAAGAGATGAGAGTTGAAGTGAGATGGGGTCTGTCCCCTGGTGCAGGAAAAACGCTGGAGAGAAGAACAAGGGTCAAGGTGGTGGGAGACTGAAGAGGGGCTGAGGTGGAGACTGAAGAGGGGCTGAGGTGGAGACCTCAGGGATGCAGTCAGTGGAGCAGTAGTGTTGAGTCTGCTGAGACAAAAGGCTGAGCCAGAGAGATGTTGGTGGGACTCTGCACAGGAATTACAGCCTGGTTCCCCGGGGAGGCAGCCCTGTGTCAGCAGCCTGGCTCTGCCTGCCTGCCTCTTGCCTCCCGTGAGTCTTGACTCTATCCGCCTGTTTCCGCCACAGCTGATAAAGCAGTGGAGGCCTCTGAGATAATGGGATCCAGCTGTTTTGTGACTCTAGGTGACTGGCTTAATGAGAGGGGCCTCTGAACACCACCCCCACCTAGGAAGGAGTCCGTGCATTGCCCTGTGAGCGAGAGCTGTTGGAAACTAGACTTCATTAGCTCTGCTGCTCACGGGATGGCTTTGGAATTTAGGGGAGGAGGAATCCTGGTTTTTAACGGTGCTTGGAGCCCTTTGCATCCAGTGTAGACTTTGTTCTGACACACTTCAAGTAGGATACTGTTAGCAATGGGCACGCTGTCAAATATGTGTGTGGTCGCAGTACCCTGGGAAATGCAGCTCTGGTCCAGACTTTGTCTAGCAAACATCCTTTCTTTTCCTTTTTAACTAACGAGCTTGAGGACAGCCTGTTTTCTGGCTTTCTGAGCTGCCCATCAACACCTTTTCTGCTCTGAGCTGCAGGACACATACCATGTGCCTCCCCAGAGAAAAGGGGGTGGGGAGCTCCCGGTGGAGGGATCGCTCCCGAGGGTGCCAGTTAGTGACTGGGTAACACAAGACCTGTGGAAGGGTGCAGCTGGGTCCTGATGTGGTTCTGCACCAGTGGATTTGGCAGCTTCTGACAGCAGATTGCCTTTCAGAATAGGCAGTACAGATCTCTCTGCAGCCCACTGCACCATCCTAATAGTGATGATGTCCTGGGAGGTAGGTTTCAGCAGAGGGTTGAACTGGGAATCAGTTACGGTTCAATTCCCCACATTCTGGGTTTATCTCCATCTTACCTTTGACAGCTGCAAGTCAAACCTTCCAAGTTTGACTTAAAAGGTAATTTGTGGGGGATTTCTTTCAGAGTCTGCAGATGTCCTGAAGCAGTGTAGCCTTAGGGAAGAGAAATTGCAAAGCTCTCCTTACCTGTGTATTTATGGCACACCCAGTGTCAGGGGTGCCTGCTTGTTTCACATTAATTTGCTCAGTTTAGGCTGCTGCCAAATTTCTGCCCCTTCACGTCAGAATGTTAGAAGATCCAGGGAGCTGCTGCAGGAATTAGGTTTGTGAGAGGAACAACTGCTTTGCTTGTTAGTTGTAAACTGGAACAAGGAGATGAAAGGCTGGAGGTGAAAGGCTGTGTGGCTTCCACTGAATGTGGGATCTGCTCTCCTTGGATCTCTTCTCTAAGGCACGTTGCTCTCCTGCCCAGAAGCATGTTTGGGTAATGGGATGAAATGCACAAGATTAATTGCTTTCTCCGTGTCACAACTGTACAAGAGTTGCTGTTTTCCTCGTCTCCCTGAGCTGCTTTGCTGCCTTGCCCTCTTTTTTTGTTACCACAGCACAGTGCAGTGCTTCTCCTAGCCCCATGACAGGAGAAGAGAGGTTTGAGAGACAGGAGAGTGGCTTTTCTTCGTAGCTTTCTGCATCACTAACTTAGGATTTTGTGTTTCCAAATCTTTCTGTGTTGAGAAGACATTACCAAGACAACAGCTGAATGAGGTGCTAGGTTTCATGGCTGGATGTTGAGTTGGTTTAGAAATTGTGCAGGCAGCACTGTTTACAGGTGGCATCTTGGTGTGTTCAGAGACCCTTTCTACTTATTCCTGTGTCAGACCATGTCAGGGAATAGAAAAAAAGAGATGTGGATGGGAAGATGCAGAAAGGACTGACTGAAATACACAGCTGCAAAGTGTGTTGTGGATCATACTGGTCATACCCAAAAACTTCCCCCTCAGCTTTTGCTGCTGCCTTCCCTGAGGTATGGGAAACTGTGTGAGTCTTTCTATGATTCTATTGACAAGGTCCTGCAACGACAGGACAAGGGGCAATGGGTTTGAACTGGCAGAGGGGAGATTTAGACTGGATGTTAGGAGGAAGTTCTTTCCAGTGAGGGTGGTGAGACACTGGCACAGGTTGCCCAGGGAGGTTGTGGCTGCTCCCTCCCTGGAGGTGTTCAAGGCCAGGTTGGAGGAGGCCTTGAGTGAGCTGTGCTAGTGGGAGGTGTCCCTGCCTATGGCAGGAGGTTGGAACTAGATGATCCTTGAGGTCCCTTCCAACCTTACCATTCTGTGATTCTATGATTCTTGCAACCCTGGACATCGTTTTGGTGCCCTTTAGTTTTGCCTTACCTGTGTACTGCTCAGGTTTACGGAATTGCCTCCTGGAGGAGCTTCCATTGTTACATCTCTAGAACACTTTGATTTTCTAGCACATCAACCAGGGTTGGTTTTACAGTAAGCAGCATGGAGCATTATAGATTCACAGAATAATTTTGGTAGGAAAAAATCTTTAAGATCGCCAAGTCCAACCATCAATCCAACACTACTGTGGCCACAAAACCATGTCCCCAAGTGCCACATTGACATATATTTTGAATGTCTCCAGGACTTGCAGCTCCACCACTTCCCTGGTGAGCCTATGCTTATGCTTAGCCATTCTTTCAGTAAAGAAATCTTTCCTAATATCCAATCTAAACATGTCCTGGCACAACTTCAGGCCATTATCTCTCGCCCTGTCACTAGTTATTTGGGAGAAGGGTCCAACATCTACCTCATAACAACCTCCTTTCAGGTAGTTGTAGAGAGCGAGGAGGTGTCCCCTCAGCCTCCTCTTCTCCAGACTAAACAATCCCAGTTCCCTCAGCTGCTCCTCACAGGATTACCTGAGTGGTCAAATTTTCAGATTTCCACAAACTGATGCCAACAGAGGAAAAATATCTGCAACCACTGCTGATAGCAGAAAAGCTTTTTGCTTGTGTCAGTTGTAGCAGGACAGCAGGTAGTAAGTTCTCTGGTGCAGCACAAGCTGCTGAAATAGACTTCTGAGATACCCAAGAGGAGATTTTGTATGAAAAGATGTGCAGAGAGCAGAAGAAATCTGAGGTGCATGACAACTCCTCACCTTGTAGGAGAGGGTGATCTTGCTCCTCATTTCCCAGAGCACGCATAACAGCAGAAATCCCTGCAGCTCCCTTTGAGCACTTGGGCACCGTGGACAAGAGCTGCTCACTCAACTCCTCTCTGCAGGTGGAAAGCTGTTCTTCTTCACAGAGGTGTTTTGTTGCTGAACTGTTAGTAGTTTCAGCTTTTACAGGCTGGCTGGAAAAGGCCCTGTTTCCAACAAGTGGTACCAGACAAGTGGTACCAGATCAGCAGAGGTTGGAGGAGGCAGCAACCAAGGGAGAGCTGCAGTGAGCAGCACCCTTGCAATGCCAATGACCCATGAGGACTGTTGTGGCTAGTGATGAGAAACAGCACTTCTTGATGCCTAATTTTAGCTCTCCACCTTGAGGCCCTGCATTGCTGGTTGCCATGGTGATGCTGCCTCCGGCTTTCTCACCTCTGGGTGCCTTTCCTCCTTGCTCTCTGGGAAGCAACAGCTGAGACAAAAGCAGTGAATGTGGCTTACAGTGCTGTTAGCTCAGGTCTTCTGCATAGCACTTGCCCATTCATATGCAAGAAACCCTTCACCCGTGGGGCTACACTTCCCAGCCCCTTGAAAGCAATGTGCATTCTCATCCTCATTTGGCAGGCAGACCAGTCCGTGCATACATGATGCTGCCTGGCTGCCCTCAGTTTCTGCCAGCTTTCTCTGTGGTCTTTGCCTGAGAAGATATCTGGGGAGGTTGTGCTTCTGGTGAATGCTGTGGGTTGAAGTCAGGAGTGCTGACAGATGCACTGGAGTACAGGCACTGCTGTCCTGACTTTGTGCTCCCTGCTTTTACACCTTCCCACTTCACAGAAGAGTAGGGATCAGAAGGGACTTCTGAAGGTCATCTCATCCAGCTCTCCTGCTAACATATCCAAGTAGGTTTGGAATGCCTCCAGAGAAGGAGATTTTACAATCTCTCTAGGCAGCCTGTTCCAGTGCTCTGCCAATCTCAAAGTGAAGAATTTTTTCCTTATATTTAAGTGGAACTTCCTGAGTTCCAGTTTGTGTCCATGCTTCCTTGTCCTGTCACTTGATACAACTAAGAAGAATCTGACTCCATCCTTATGACACTTGCCCTTTAGATATTCATAATTATTAAAGAGATCCCCCCCTCAGCCTCCTCCAGGCTAAACAGCTTTCAGCCTTTCCTCCTAAAGTAGATGTTTTAGTCCTTTCATCATCTTAGTGGCTCTCTGGGCAGCAGAGGAGTAAATGAAAGCATTGGCCACACAGAGGGAGCTTTGGCATCTTACCCAAGGCAGAAGAGAGGAACTGCCATGTCACAGCTCCCAGTGTAAATGCCACCATACAGCAATTAATGATGACTCTCTGCCCTTTCCCTTCTGCCTGCCAGAGCTTGTTGTGCACAGGGATGAGTGGCACTTCCCAAGCTCACAGTGACGGAGAAAGCAGTGTAGAAACCACAATTCCAGCTCCCAGATCCTGAAATTAATTTAAGGGCAATGACACTGAAATGCTATGGAGACTTTTGTGTGCATGACCTTGCATTTAAACTTTTGCAGTTCTTATTTTTGGGCTTACAGGTGGCAGTTGCAAGAACGAGCTCCTTGATATTGAAGTGGCAGCTGCCATCCCTGTTTACTCTCAGGACTCTGGTAGATGGAGTTTTATAAAGACCAAACATGACAAGGTCCAAGGTAGGATCAGAATATCTGTCACAAGAAACTGGTTTGGCTGATGGCATCTTGAAGGTTGCTAGAGAATCAGGAGTGAAGATCACAAAGCCTCATGCACAGACCCCCACTGAACTCGTCCCTTTGTCTGCTGCCACTCTTATACCCACGGTTACACACTGTAGGCTCAGATGTCTGATGGTAAGGCAGTCAGAAGCTGCTAGAGAGACCTCTCACCCTGCTATATGCTTTGAACCACTGCAGAGCTGTGTGGCTCTGAGGCATACCTAGTGCTGACAACTGCTGGCTTCATCCATGTGCTGGTGGAGGAAAATGTTTCTGGCTCAGCTGCTGATGCCTGACAGAGGAGCACAATGGGTCAGGTTGCAAGGTTGGGTAGATGTAAGCTAGCAGAAGTGATGCCTGGTGAAGGATGGAGGGCTCAGGGATTGAGGGATGAGGACATACTAGTAGAAGAAGCTGTGTTTTGCAGCTTGTGGTTGGAGAATGCATGGTTTGTTGTAGGATGAGCATTGCAAGGCTGGGGGCTCTGGGAACTGGAGTGGAGGCTGAGAGCTGCTTTCACTGAAGATGAATCCATCACCAAGCCTGATAACTCCTGTCATGGCTGCTTCTGCTTGGGAGGGAAGGAGGATGAGCAAGCTGAGTCTGAGAAACTGCTAAAGTGAGAGGGCAGGCAGGCAGAGTAGCTTCATTCCTTTCTCTCACCAGCAAACTTCTGAGGTGGAGGCAACCACACTGGGATGCAGCAACCTGTTGTGATGGTTTGGGAGTTCCCTGCCCCCCCACTCCCCCCCCACTTTGTAAAATGACCCAGACTAGAACTCAGACAGCTGGAAGTTAAGGCCTGAAGCTCTGTTTACAGCTCAGCACAATGTACAGCAGAGATGTACACTATAGACAGGAATAGTTACAGACATAGACAAG
>VWZE01015523.1:87653-170848 GCA_013396675.1 Eubucco bourcierii
AAGCTGCTCTCCCAGCAAGAGACGGACAGAGAATGACTTATCTATATTTTGGTTTTCTCTTCCCAAAACAATTTCTTAGCAAGCCTATGAGTGAAATAGACATCACCATGTTTTCCTTTCACAGCCTATAGTGTAATTTTCTCTATTAAAATATTCTAATTAGCCTCAAACCAGCACACCAGTTCTGATCCACTTCCAGCCTACGATGGCTTAAAACAACAAAAACAAAACAAAACAAACCCAAAAACAACAACAACAAAAAAAAAAAGGCAACTGGAAAACCATATTGTGTTGATGAATAAAAATCTCCGAGTAACATGGCCCTTTAGCCTGGCAGGAGGCTGTTCTGACTGTGTCAACCTGCCAGCATCCCCACTCCAGGTCCCAGTAGGAGAGCTGCACAATGGCTCCTGGGCTTCAGCTGTACAAGGAGAGAGCTGTGGCCAAACCAGCTGCATCACAAGTCTGGTTTCCAGCAAGCTGTTGAGGGGTGAAGAAGTCTTGCAACACCAGCTTAGTTCCTGCAGACACCTGCCAAGACTGGCTGCAGTTGTAGCAGTGCCTTAAGCCTCAGACTAGGAGCCAAGAGTCAAGTTTGGCACCGGCGGGCATGGGAGCTTGCTGATGGCAATTCTGGCTGACCATGGGTGAAGGGAGGCAGAGTAGTGCCATCTATCGCCAGGCGCCTGGATTACAGACACTGGTGGGTGGGGAATGGTGCTGAAAACCTGTGGCTGGCTTGCTTTCTTTTTTTCCTGGTCTTTGGCTCAGTGAGGGGATGAACAGGTTGTCTGAAACTTTTTAAATGGATCGACACTTAGAATCATAGAATTGTTTTGATTGGAAAAGGTGCCTAAGTCTAATCATTATCTGACTCTACCAAGTCAGATGCTAGACCTCATCCCTCAGCACCACATCTCTATGTCTTTGAAACACCTCCAGGGATGGGGATTTATCCCCCTCCCTAGGGAGCCTATTCCAGTCTTTCAGAACACTTTCAGTGAAAAAGTTTATACTGATATTCAATCTAAATCTCCCCTGGTGCAGCTTGAAGCCATTTTCCTTTCCTCCTATCACTTGTTTCTAGGGGGAAGAGACTCACACCCACCTGTCTCCAGCCTCCTTTCAAGGAGTTTTAGAGACCAAGATGGTTTCTCCTCAATCTCATTTGCTGCAGACTAAACAACCCCAGTTCCCTCAGCCTCTGCTCACAAGACTTGTTCTCCAGACCCTCGGCCAGCTTCATTGTCCTTCTCTGGACATGCTCCAGCAACTCAATATCATTCTAGTAGTGAGGGCTCCAAAACTGAACCCAGTACTCAAGGTGTGGTTTCGTCAGTGCCAAGCACAGGAGCACAGTCACTTCCCTGGTCCTGCTGGTCACATTGTTCCTTGATGTAGGTCAGGATGCTGCTGGCTTTCTTGGCCACCTAGGCACACAGTGGCTCAGCTTCAGCTGGCCATTGATCAACACCCTCTGGTCTTTCTGTGCTGGGCATCTTTCCAGGCACTGTGCCCCAAGCCAGGAGTTCATTAGGTTGTGACCCAGGTGCGGGACGCAGCACTTGGCCTTGTCGAATCTCATACAGTTGGTCTTGGCCACTCATTCCAGCCTGTCCAGGGCCCTCTGCAGAGCCTTCCTGCCTTCGAGCAGATCAACACTCCCACTTGATTTAGGGTCATCTGTGCACACTTACTGAGGGTGCACTCAATCCCCTCATCCAGATCACTGATAAAGGTATTAAAGGGAAATGGGCCAGGTACTGAGCTCTGAGGAACACTACTTGTGACCAGCTGCCAACTAGATGCGGTTTCATTTGCTACCACTCTTTGGACCTGGACCAAAGACTCAGTCATCTGTAGTCCATTTTAGGTGTGTAAGTGCCCTGGTCTGCCTGGGAGGATTTGGTTTTCCCTTGTGCTTTTTGAAAAATGTGGTGTTCTTTTTTTCCCTGCTTAAGTCATGTGAAGTTGCTGTGTGTGGTGAAGTATTGGTGTTGCACCATCCCCAGAAGCACCTAGGTCATTTACACCAGTCCTCTACTGGAAGGCAGCTAAAGAGAGGTGCATGCAGTAGAGGGGGTTCAGAGCATCTTTCATAGTTCAGAAATGATAAGTGAAAAGAGGACCAAGGAGCAGTGGCAAGATAACTGACTGCCTTCATGGGGTGAGCAGGCCTGGGACACAGTGTCCAGTTTTGAGCCAAGACTGGTGTGTCTGAATTTTATTTATTTATTTTTTTCTGTAAGAGCAGCAAGATAGGAACATTTGCAGAGAGTAAGAAAGTTGATTGTTGATATGTGAATGTGGAGGGCATCCTGCAGTGCTTGGAAAAGACTTTCTTGGGCTCGAGGAATATGCAGTAGACCAGCAGACAAAATATTATGGACACCAGGGCAAGGTCATTCATAGAATCATAGAATGGGAAGGTTGGAAGGGACCTCAAGGATCATCTAGTTCCAACCCCCTGCCATAGGCAGGGACACCTCCCACTAGTACAGCTCACTCAAGACCTCAATTATCATTCAGTAAATGATTTGTCTGTTACTGTGGGGTATTCAGTAAAGACAGCAACCAAGTGTGAAACAGGGGTTTAAAAGCTTCTTTTTGATCACCTGCTTTCAAAGGTATATGATGGAATGTAGAACAGTACCCCAGATGAGCAGAGATCAGGAGTAATACTCGAGAAAGTGAGAAAGCCTTTGTATACTAAGAGAGAAGAGTTGTAGCAGATGTGATTTGACCTGTTCCACTGGTTATCACAGTATCACCAAGGTTGGAAGAGACCTCAAACCTCATCAAGTCCAACCCATTACCACAGCCCTCAAGACCAGACCATGGCACCAAGTGCCACGTCCAAACCTGCCTTGAACACCTCCAGGGACGCTGACTCCACCACCTCCCTGGGCAGCCCATTCCAGCAGTCAATGACTCTCTCAGGCAAGAACTTTCTCCTCACCTCCAGCCTAAACTTCCCCTGGCACAGCTTGAGACTGTGTCCTCTTGTTCTGGTGCTGCTTGCCTGAGAGAAGAAAGCAACCTCCTCCTGGCTACAACCACCCTTCAGGTAGCTGTAGACAGCAAGAAGGTCTCCCCTGAGCCTCCTCTTCTCCAGGCTAACCAATCCCAGCTCCCTCAGCCTCTCTCCATAGGGCTGTGCTCCAGGCCTCTCCCCAGCCTCGTTGCCCTTCTCTGGACACGCTCAAGCACCTCAATGTCCTTCTTAAATTGAGGGGCCCAGAACTGGACACAGGACTCAAGGTGTGGCCTAAGCAGTGCAGAGTCCAGGGGGAGAATGACCTCCCTGCTCCTGCTGGCCACACTATTGCTGATGCAGGTCAGGATGCCCTTGGCCTTCTTGGCCACCTGGGCACACTGCTGGCTCATGTTCAGGCGGGTGTCAATCAGCACCCCCAGATCCCTTTCTGTTTGGCTGCTCTCCAGCCACTCCCACCCCAGCCTGTAGCTCTGCATGGGGTTGTTGTGGCCAAAGTGCAGCACCTGGCACTTGCATTTGTTGAACACCATTTGTTATTCTACATTCCTCACTCTTCTGCCTGTGATACAAAATTGTTGAGGATGCCAGTTGGCTAGATTCAGCTAGACACTTAAACAGGTGGAACATGTTAGATGAAATGAGTCACAAAGGAAATGAATGACAAAGCATGGAATTAAACCAGGGTCTCCAAAATCTGAACCATCCTCCCTTTGGAAGTTGAAGAAGAAGGGAAAAAAAGAAAAAAAAGAGACATGAAAAGTAAATGGTGGTTTTATTGAAAATGTGATGAATCTGTGGAAATCTTCCTTGCTGGGTGTCACCAGTTTGAGAACACAGTGGGACTCAAAAACGGATATGACAGTTACCTGAACAACAAGATCACTTGTGCTGACTTTGGCTAGGAGCAAAGTGTATCAGTTGTGCTGCAAGGCATAAGTCTACTGCTGGCTTTCAGAAACCAGGAAATGTTTTCTGTGCAAGGTGATTTTGTCTGTAACAGCGTTTATTCCTTTGAGGTGCTTATTCTTGACCAGTGGAGACACAGTTTTGTGAAGGTGTTTTGTTTTGTTTGTTTTATCTGGTGCCTCATGGCAATTTCTTCTGCCTATTTGGTGTCACACCTTTCTCCAGGGTCATGCTTACCTTCTTAAATATCTGAAGCAAAGACATTTCTGCTCCCTACCCTCCAAGAAAAGAATTTTGAGGACAGCAGTCCTTGACATGAGCAAATTATTCTTGCCCTTCATGCTAGACTTTATTTTGCTTATGTTTGCTCCAGCTCTCCTTTGTGATTGCCTGAGAAACACCTCAAGGAAGATCTTTCACTCTTGTGTCTGCTCCTTGTTATTCTCTGAGCTGTCCATCTCTCTTGTAACCTGTGCCTTACTACCTTGCTCCTCTTTGATCCAGTCTGCAAGGTAAATGTACTGCTTTTTACAGCTGTGTTGCTGCTTTTCTGGGTAACTTGAATGTATTTTGTGTCTCTCGCTTTTGTATCTTGCAGGAAGAGCCAAAGAGCAAATCCAAGATCTGTGCCAATGTTTTCTGTGGAGCTGGTCGGGAGTGTGCAATGACTGAGAAGGGAGAGCCAACCTGCCTCTGCATTGAGGTACGGGGGCAGCACAGCTCCTCAGGGTGCAGCTGTCACCACCATCACCTCCTAGCTGGGTTTCAGTTGCTGAAAGATTCCCTGATGGATTGAGGTCACAGCTGTTTTTGGAGTAGCTGTTAATGCACAATGGCTCTTCAAACAGCTGGGCCTTTCCCAGTGTGTTGTGTGGGAACAGCCCTGTAGGGTAGAGCTGGCCCTGGAGCTTGTAGCTGTGCTACTTGCTCTACTGCCTAGTGTATTCACATTCCTAGGAGACTTGGCTGGAGGCCTTTTGTTGGGAAAGCCCAGTAAGCTATTGATATGCAGCTGGCTTTGGAGGGCACTCTAGGGAATGAGCTCCAAGGCAGCTTGCCCTCAATGATGTCTTATTTGAAGAGGTTTACAAACACCCTACTAAAAATCAGCTTCTGTAAAATGGAAATAATTGTGGTAGAGTGCTGGGAGGATGAGTAACTTAATCCAGTGGGGAGTCAGAGCTGATTAGAGTCTTTCCCAGATGTGGAGGCACAGTGTCTCCCTGCTCCATTCTGCCCCATGCCTTCAAACCATTCCTGCTTGGTCTCTGGGATTGTAGCTCTTTGTTTCCACCTCTCTCAGAACCTGCAGGTCTGGTGCAGCCAGCCTGGGCACTGGAGAGCAAAATGCCCCATTAGTAGGAAGAGGGTCTTATCATGCTGGACAGGCTCAGCCAAATGAAAGGGACAGGAGAAGGAAACTCACAGCCTGAACAGTAGCACTAGTGAACTCTCCCTCCTGTTTGTGGCAGGTGGCTTCTGCATTTGGTTGCAGAAGGGTGAGCAGAACCTACAGGGAGATGCATTAGAGATAAGCAAGCAGAGATGCAGAACAGATTGACAGAAACACCTCCAGGCAGGCATGTCCATGGCACCCAGAGAAGCAGTTGCAGCGTTACTCTCACTGTTTATGCTGGGCACTGGTTTCTCCACTGGGCTCAGCTTTCAGGAAGTGTCCTGGTGGTAGTGGTCACAGAGGCTGGGATAAAATGAAACCTTTGAACCCACACCCACAGACTTCCCTCTGCAGGCTTTTCTGGGGTGATGATGGGTGGGTTAAACCTGTTTCAAGCACCTCTTGGGCCGAGGGGAGTGTGCCAAGAGCTTTTGTTGAGTTGGGCTAATGGTAGGATTCACCTGTCTCTGTCTAGCTGTCCTGAAGGGGCAGGTAAAATGGTGTCTTCTCTGGCTCTGTCACAGAAATGTAAACCTCACAAGAGGCCTGTGTGTGGTAGCAATGGCAAGACATACCTGAACCACTGTGAGTTGCACCGAGATGCCTGCCTCACTGGCTCCAAGATCCAGGTGGATTACGATGGCCACTGTAAAGGTAAGTACACTGATGAGGGCCAGCTGCACTTCTAAGAGAAAGGCAATCAGAAGCCAAGCATGCTGGCAAAACAGAGCCAGGACCCTGCCCCACAGTTGCTGACTGGGGTAAACAGGGCAAGCCTGAGAAAGATGCCCAGGTTCAACCAAGAGTCCCAAGTTGCCAGGCAAGTTTGTGGTGATGAAACAGGCCTGAACTGAAGCCATAAAATCAAGTGTGGTGATGGTAACCATAATCAGACACAGGGCAGTAATTGCTGGACAAGTCTGGAGGGATGCAGTCTATAGCAGATATGAGATCGTGGTGGGAAGTCACCAGTTCAGGGCCCAGATCACCGGAGCCTTTGGCATGTGTGGGAATGGTTCCAACAGGGCTGGAGACAGACATACCTACAGAATAATCCCAGGCAAGGACTAAGAGCCAAGACATTTGTTGAAATGGAGTCACTGGGGTCATGGGTAGGGAGTGTGGATAGGTGCCCTAGGTGAGATTGGCAGGGTCAGCAAGGCCCTCATGAGAGTGATCAGAATCCTAACACTTTGGCCGTGCGGAATCTTGGAGCTATTGTTTCTCAGGGTTTCTGGGAGGGTGACATTCAGGAGAGCAGGGAAGCTTCTTGCTTCTGCCTGCCTCTCTCTGAGATTGTGGATTCAGCCAGGCAGATGTCTCAATCTTTCTGCTGAGCAAAGGTCAAACTCTCAGGATAGACCCCCCCCCAATCCAATACTGCCATTTGAGTTCATGAGGATTTTGCCTCAGCATTGGGGGCTGTTTAACTTAGCCCACACCAGCCACACAGTAAAAAAGTGTTTCCTTATGTTCAGACAGAATTTCATGAATTTAAGTATGTGCCTGCTGCCTCTTGCCCTGTTACTGAACACCATGGAGAAGAGCCTGGCTTAGTCTTATTCACTCCTTCCCACTAGATTTATAAACATGGATGAGGTTTCCCCTGAGTGTTCTCCAAGCTCAACAGTCCTCAGTCTACACTTGGGTTGACAGATGTTCCAGTCCCTTAATCATATATGTGGCACTCATGTTTCCAAAGACTCTCAGGTTAATCTACTTTTGCCCAAGCAGCACCCAGGGTGGGAAGAGGTTTGTGTTGCTTCATGTTGCTCCAAAAATGTTGTCTTCTGTCTTTGATTAACAGAGAAGAAGTCTGAGAATCCAGCTGCAAGTCCAGGTGAGAAGCCATCTTTTTGCATGGCTGGGGACTCTATGCATTTGGGAAATGAGATGGGGAAGAAGGTCTGCTGGGGGACATGCACACCTCTGTGTGAAAGTCATGCCTCTGCTCTGCCTGCAGCAAAGTCTGAGTTGATAAATCAGCTGAAATATGATTGCCAATGTCTTTACACCTTGATAACCTCCAGAGTTCACAAGTCTTCACTGTGCTAGGATACCAAATTTACCTCTAGGGACACAGGCTAACTGGAGCAACGTCCCTAACTCCAAGAGCACTCTTTTGAAAGGAGACTTTGTGTCAGGAGTGATTAACCAGTGGGTGCAGAGGCAGAGAGACAGCACTGTCATGAATGGGACATTGTCTGAGGAGTCAGGAGTTGTAGCTCAACCTGCTCCCCCAGCAGTCAATAAGTCTTTTTGATTTCCTGTGCCTGGTTGGCTTGTGCTTTATCAGGAGATCCTTTTTTCCAGCCATGACCTTTCACTGCTGAAGCTGTACAGTTACCAACTTCAGCTTCCTAGGACGTGAGAGTAAACCCTTGTACTGGCTTAAGAGAAAGGACTGTCAGGGCATGGCCACCACCTCAAAGTAGTTTCAAGGAAGTTCACATGAAATATGGAGAATCCCTTCAGGTTTTTCTTTCATCTGTCTATCCAGTTGCGTTTGTAGTCACTGGGTTCAGAAGAAGGTCCTTAGTGTGCGCAAGTGACACAGATATACACAGATTCCCTTTCTGGCTCCACTGACCTCTGGGCAGGTGTGACAACTCAGAGAAGCCAGATCAGGGGCTTCAGTTTGCTTCTAAACATTATTTCAGTAGTAGCACACAGGATGATGCCCAGTGAGAGAAACCTGTTACTGTGGAGAGCACTGTGACCAAGCTCCACTTGACTCCCTATTTCCAATCAGAGTGGGCAAGTCAAGGCTTTAAAAAAAATGAAATCTCCTGACATAGCAGGCTCTAAAATTCAAATCTTGGGGGGTAGCAGCTTGCTCAGTCTAGTCTCTGCCCTTGCAGAGGATGGAGGGTTTGGTACTTGAGGGTAGCCTGGGATGCTGCCATCGGAGCCAGTCAGTCACTCTTCTCCGTCTGTCACTTCAGACCAAGAAGAGTCAACCCTGGGTTGCTATTCCACAGAGTTTGAGGACTGGAAGGCAGAAAGGATTTGGCAGGAGTGTCGTTTTCTGGCGTTACCACACGGTGTCACCCACCACCCACCATCCACCGCTCGGTGCACAGCGCCTCTGCCTGCTTTTATCTGACTATGGCATATCTCCAAGGACCGAGTGGCCTGCGATCTGCCATCAGGGCTGGCTCACTGCTCTTTTTATTGCCAGATGTCTGCCTGCGGTCTCCCTGTCAGCTTCATTTCTCTCACCCTCAGTTTTTTATTCTGTTACACCTTCTCCCATCACAGTTGTCTGCTACCAGTCAGACAGGGATGAGCTCCGTCGCAGAGTCATCCAGTGGCTGGAAGCCGAGATCATCCCAGACGGCTGGTTTGCCAAGGGCAGCAACTACAGCGAAGTCCTGGACAAGTATTTCAAGGCAAGCAGAGCAGTGCCTGCCTCAGAGCAGGAGAACATTCCTTGTCCTGTCACTGAAAAGCACCTGTCATGCCTCCATCCAAGGAGCCTCATTGTGTGGTGAGCTTGTCAAGCCGTGGGGCAGGAAGGCCTGGTGTGCCCTGCAGCGTGACGTGTTACAGGCTGCCTACAGCAGCTGCTGACGGAGCCGCTGCCGTGACTGTGGGACAGCCCTGGGGAAAAGGAGGAGGGCAGGGCAGGTTTGCCTGTGGCAGTGGAGAGAAGAACTGGTCTCAGGAGAGAGAAAATAGCCACAGGTGAAAAGATGAGTGAAAGTGCTGGAAATGAAGATAGGAGGAGCAGGAAGCTGGAGCAGAGGCTGATGAACCTTTGTTCCAGACAGTCGCAAGGCCATGCTGAGGGAGGATAGGGGATGCTTGAGGGCTTCAAGCGGAATATGTGCTTGCAAGGAATACAGCCCAGTTGTGGCCAAGAGCTGGCAGCTACCAAATGCTCTGCAGAGAAAGCAGAACCACCCATGAGTCTTGATCCCTGCAATAATCCTGTTCTTCCTTTTTTCCTGTCAGTCTGCCTATCTCCACCCCCTTTTGTAACCAGCATATCACAGCTTCTCCCATGCTTCTGCCATATGCACTGCTTCATACTCTCTCTCATGCACAGCTCCTGAGAAAGACTTCAAAGCATTCAGGATAGAGCTGCAAGAGTAGGTGGGTAAAGAGAGGGGAGTATTTAAATCATAAGCTGTTGGTGGAAAGAGGTTAGCAGTGCCTGACAGGAGTTAGCACTGCAAGCAAATTTGCCATGGCAGTGGCACCCCTGGTGAGACAGAGGAGCTGGTCCCCAAGCTACAGAGAGCTGCTTCTCTTTTGTAACCATTAATGTTGCTCCTTCTGTTGAAACCCATTTCTGGCCTATTGCCACCAGCACCCCACCAGCAACTGCCAGCACCATAAAGCTGCTCAGTCCCTCTCCCTGCAAGCATCTCCAGCAGCCTTCACAGAGAGCCTTGCTAGACCATGGGCTTTGCCATGAGCCAACCACAAGCTTTCTCCACCACCATGGCACAGCCTGATTACCACCACCATCCCCATGCCTGTCCACACCCTGGTGTCAACCTGTGACCATAGATCAGAGACAGAGCCTCATGAAGAGACCACCTTGTTCTCTACGACTGCCTGAAAGGAGTCTGGAGCCAGGCAGGGGTCTGTGTCTCTTCTCCCTACTAACAAGTAATAGGATGAGAGGAAATGGCCTCATTGCTCCAGGGGAGGTTTAGATTGGGTATTAGAAGGAACTTCTTTACTGAAAGGGTTTGCAACCACTGGAACAAGCTCAACAGGGAGTTAGTTGAATCCTCATCCCTGCAGGTGTTTTTCAAACATGCAGAGATGTGGTGCTGAGAGATATGGTTTAGCACCAAATTTGATGCAACCATTAAGATCATGGAGAGCAACGATTATCTAAAGGCCTTTTCCAGCCAAATCAATGCTGTGGTTCTGTCTCTGTTCTCTTTACTGTCCCCCTTTTTCTGGAGCACTGATCCCAGCCCCCTGCCAGACATCTGCTGGGACTCTAACACTGCAGAGAAGTGGCAGTCTAGGAGGTTCCTAGAGTGTGTGTAGGACAGCTTCTTATGGCAGCTGTTACGTGAGCTTACCAGGGGTGCAGCCCTGCTTGACCTGCTGCTCACAAATAGAGAAGGGCTGGTGGGAGATGTGGTGGTCAGAGGCTGCCTGGGGTCCAGTGACCATGACATTAGAGAGTTTTCAATATACAGTGAAGCCAGGAGGGGCAGCTACAGAACCTCCACACGACTCCCACAGGGCAGACTTTGGCTTCTTTAAGGAACTAACTGAGAAAGTGCCTTGGGAAGCAGCCCTTAAACACAAAGGGGTCTGGGCAGGCTGGACCTGCTTCAGGGAAGAGCTCTTGAAGGTGCAGGAACAGGCTGTGCCAATGTGCCGGAAGATGAGCCGACGAGGGAGACAGCCGGGCTGGGTGGGCAAGGAGCTTCCAAACTAAGGGCAAAAAAGAGGGGCTATCACCTTTGGAAAAAAGGGGAGGGATCCCAGGAAGAGTTTAAGGATGTTGCTAGGTCTTGCAGGAAAAAAAAAATAGAGAGGCAAAAGCCCATTTAGAGCTTAGATTGGGCACTACTGTGAAGGAGAATAAAAAATGCTTCTATAAATATATGAATGGCAAAAGAAGGGGCAAGGGCAACCTCCACTCCTTATTAGATGTGGAGGGGAATATAGTAACAAATGAGGAAAAGGCAGAGGCACTTAACACCTTCTTTGCCTCAGTCTTCAATGGTGGGACAGGTTGTCTCCAGCACAAGTGGCCTCCTGAACTGACAGGTGGAGCCAGGGACCAGTATGGTCCCCCTGTAATCCGGGAGGAAGCAGTAAGGGACCTGCTGAGCCACTTGGATCCTCATAGGTCCATGGAACCAGATGGGATCCATCTTAGGGTGCTGAGAGAGCTGCAGCTGAGCTGCCCAAGCTGCTCTCCATCATTTATCAGCAGTCCTGGCTCACTGGAGAGGTCTCTGAAGACTGGAAGCTGACAGTGTGGTGCCCATCCACAAGAAGGGCTGGAAGGAGGAACCAGGAGACCACAGACCTGTCAGCCTGACCTCAGTGCCAGGCAAGGTTATGGAACAGGTCATCTTGAGGCACCTGCAGGATGGCCAAGGGGTCAGGCCTAGCCAGCATGGGTTTAGGAAGGGCAGGTCCTGCCTGACCAACCTGATCTTTTATGATCAGGTTACCCTCCTGGTGAGTGCAGGGCAGGCTGTGGATGGAGTCTGACAGGACTTCAGCAAAGCCTTTGACACCATCTGGCACAACAAGCTCCTGGCAAAGCTGGCAGCTCGTGGCTTGAACAGATTCACTCTGATATGGGTCAAGAACTGGCTGGAGGGCCAGGCCCAGAGAGTGGTGGTAAATGGTGCCACATCCAGCTGGCAGCTGTCACTAGTGGTGTGCCCCAGGGATCAGTGCTGAGCCTGATCCTGTTCAGTATCTTTATTGATGATCTGGACCAGGGGATTGAGTCCAGCATCAGTAAGTTTGCAGGTGACACCAAGTTAGGAGTAGGTGTGGAGGCTAGGAGGGCTCTGCAGAGAGACCTGGGCAGGCTGGATGGGTGGGCAGAGGCCAATGGGATGAGATTTAACAAGGCTAATGCAGGGTTCAGCACTTTGGCCACAACAACCCCAAGCAGTGCTACAGGCTGGGGACAGAGTGGCTGAGAGGAGCCAGGCAGAAAGGGACCTGGGGGTACTGGTAGATAGTAGCTGAGCATGAGGCAGCAGTGTGCCCAGGTGGCCAGGAGAGCCAATGGCATCCTGACCTGGATCAGGAACAGTGTGGCCAGCAGGACAAGGGAGGTTATTCTGCCCCTGTACTCAGCACTGGTCAGACCACACCTTGAGTCCTGTGTCCAGTTCTGTGCCCCTCAATTCAAGAGAGATGTTGAGGTGCTGGAATGTGTCCAGAGAAGGGCAATGAAGCTGGTGAGGGGCCCGGAGCACAGCCCTGTGAGGAGAGGCTGAAGGAGCTGGGGGTGTGCAGCCTGCAGAAGAGGAGGCTCAGGGCAGACCTCATCGCTGTCTACAACTACCTGAAAGGAGGTTGTAGCCAGGTGGGGTTGGGCTCTTCTCCCAGGCAACCAGCAACAGAACAAGGGGACACAGTCTCAAGTTGTCCCAGGGGAGGTCTAGGCTGGATGTTAGGAGGGAGTTCTTGACAAAGAGAGTGATTGGCATTGGAATGGGCTGCCCAGGGAGGTGGTGGAGTCACTGTCCCTGGAGGTGTTCAGGAGACTGGATGGGGCTCTTAGTGCCGTGGTCTGGTTGATTGGCTAGGGCTGGGTGATAGGTTGGACTGGATGAACTTGGAGGTCTCTTCCAACCCAGTTGATTCTGTGATTCTATGATGATTCTAAATGGGTGAAACATTTCCATGAGAAAGCCTTTTCTCAGCTCAAAACAGCTCCTTCTCTGTTAGGTGATAATCCACCATATCAACAATCCTTAAAGGTTTGAAATACTTTCAAAACAGAATTCAGAGTGTGGAACAACTTGAGATAAATCTAACACAAGCGAACTAAGTGGGTTCAGACACGTAAATATTTGTTCAGTAGTGGAAGTCTGCTGTCACTTAAGGAATTCTGCCATGCCCAGCCCTCGTGCCCACCCTGCAGATGGCCTAATTCCTGTCTCCAGTGTTTATAACCTGCAGACAATGTTGTGAGGCTTTTCCCTTTTCTCCTCAACGGGGAGGTTTGTATGTGTCAGTAAGCTGTTTCCCTCCTGGAAACCTGATTTGGGTGGATCACTGGGATGTGGCTTGTACATCAGGCAGGGCATGAGGGTGTTATTTGAAAATGAGTGAAGCCAGTAGTGGGAAGCTGCTCTGTTTTGGAGGGTCTCTGAGGGAACATGTAAATGCAGACCATAGCATTGGAAGACAAGAACTGTAGTTTGAGTGTTGAGTCATTAAGGGAGCTGCAGCCACTTCCACAAGGAATAGCAGAACAAGAGCCTTCGAAGTCTGGTAGACCTGAAACATGTTAGTGGAGCAGTTAGATGCTGGCTGCAACTTACAGAGCAGTTTTCCTAGCCAAACAGGTTTCTTCTAAGCCACACAGAGTTAACAACAGGTGGTGTCTCTTCAGCATTACTGGAAGCACTGCATGAGGAGACAACAGTGACTTGCCCCAAGTCACACAGCAAAAATTACCAAGCAGCAGACTGCACACGGAATTCATTTTCCCCTCACTGCAATGCAGCTCTCTCTGAGGGGGCCCAGCAGTTCCTGCTGAGTGCCCAGCACTGTGATATGACATCTCCAAACAGAAAGGCAAAATGCAATTACTTACTTAGCCAGGGTTTCAGGGCTAAAAATCCTGGCCTGCAGTGCCAGGAGTCCTGTCAAGACCTTACAAGTTGGTAGTGAGGTGCTGTGCTGTTGCATTAAATTGTTGCTTCTTTGGGATCAGCTGAAAATTACTTCCTGTGATTTTTTTTTTTTCCTTCCGTCAGTGTCATGATCCAGGCAGAACTTTGGATTTATACAGATTGGAAAGCTGACACCTCCTTGATTGTAACTGGTCTGCTTAAAAGCAGGCTTATAAGAAGGCTAAGAGCTGGCTTGAATAAAAAGAAATGAGGTTAGAGCCATAAATCAAGCAGCAGGCAGTATGTTTTATCAGTGAGATCAAGGCTAGGTTCCTGTCTCCCAGTTTTGATGCTAGTGTGGGTATGTTGCTGCTTTCCTCTGAGCCTCTGTTCTTTGTGCAGAACAGGGATGATGCAACCTGTTTCACTAAAGCTTCAAAAATGCTAAGTACAAGTGGAAGAAGGAGAAGGAAAGGAGTATCCTGAACCAATAAATCAGACCCTCTCACATCCTCCCATCTTTCCCTGCAGAGCTTTGATGATGGTGATTCTCGCCTGGATTCCACTGAATTCCTGAAGTTTGTGGAACAGAACGAGACTGCTGTCAACATCACCACCTACATGGACCAGGAGACCAACAAGCTGCTCAGGTGGGCAGTGAACAGGATGCTAGAAGGGCAAAGGGCCAGATGTGGTAGAAGGGGGGCCATGACAATTCACCTATGGCAAATGTCACTTAGGGCTTGCGCCGACAAAGATAACTGTATGAAGTGGCTTCTCGCTCAGGTGCGAATACCACCAAAAGCAGCAATCCTACCCTTACCCTTCACATCACTTGTATTCCAGCCCTCTTTTTGCCTTACATCTAGTAGAAATGCAGCCAGAAGGTGAGCTGGGTGACAGAAATTTTGCCTTTTTAAAATTTTCTAATAAATTGGCTAGATCCAATGCAAGGAAGGTGGTGAGAAGACAGCTCAAAGGCAGCTTGCAGTTGGTGCTGGTGCAAGCATAGCATGAATATCCCCCCACTTCCCAGCCCTTTGCCAGACAGGGAGTATTTTGTGACTGTTTTTTCTTCTGTCTGTATCCAGTGAGGTTTCCTTACAGGAACCACTTCTGCCAGGCATCTCAGCTTTCCTAGTTACTACTGGTTTTAGCCATCTGTGCTATGAAACCAGCAGAGCAGGGATCAGCCTTGCGCAGCCCTGTGCAGAACGTGCCTTTACTTTTCCTTTCAGGGGACTCTGTGTAGATGCACTCATCGAGCTGTCAGATGAAAATGCTGACTGGAAGCTCAGCTTCAATGAATTTCTCAAGTGCCTCAGCCCATCCTTCACACCACCAGAGAAAAGTAAGAACTCACTTGTGTTTGGGAACGACGGGGGTCCTGGGAACAGATGAAAGAAAAGAGATCAGCTTTTGGCAAAACATTAGATGCTGCAACTCCACTGCCAGAGATAATGCTGATACACACCTACCTCCCATCTGACTGCACCCCTTCTCCCTGCATTGTCAGAAGTACTGCTTTTTCTATGCCACAGTTCCAACAGCTCTTCTAATGAACCAGGTTTGGATTTTAGAAGCAAAGGTATAGGTCAAATAGGTAGGTATGCTTGGAAGGTCAAGGCCTATACTGAACAGTGTAGAGATGACTCACCTGAGGAGTTCACATCTGGGTAACTTAGGAAAGTCAGAACAAAGCCCTGCTGTGCTCTGCTTTTCACACAGAGAGCCTCCCTGATGTACATCTCAAAGTTTACTATCCTTGCAAATCCTGTGCAACAGTTAATGTGGCAGCAGCTTAGTGTTCTATGCTGACCTTGCATGCATAGCCATTCACCTAATTGGGAGTGCCAGTCCAAAGGTGCCGGATTTACATCCCACTGAGAAGCAGGCAGAGGCTATGCTGCTTAGGGAATATCAAGTTGAAATCTCTGTGGCCTGCTTTAGTGGGAAGCTGAGACTGCTGCACCTCCCCCAGAAAACATGGTCAGCTGACTTTAACTTAACACCATACAGGGTTTGAGGACCTGGACTTAAAATAACATAACAGAGCTGTGAGAAGGAATGTGAACTGAAATAAGGAACCTTTGGTTCTTTCCTCTCTTTCTCAGGGCCACAGCAAATACAAAAATCCTTTGTCCAACTTCCCACCTGTAACAGGAATTGTTTCAGACTAACCAAAACTTCACATTTGCTATGTATAGCAAATTAGGAAATTCAAATGCAGTACCGAGGCTTCATTCAGAATGGAAATGTATTCTTTTCAGGAAGCAAGTTTAAGTCTTTGACTTTCCCAAATTGGTTTTGGCTGATTTCACCCACCAAATCCAGCCTGAATGTTTTAGTCATTATGAAACTTCTGATGGTTAGGGGAATGATGAACATCTCCAAAACCTTGTACCTGTCCTCTCTCAAGGCATTCCAAAGTACGTTGTCTTTCATCTGCTCACTATCTCACAATCACTGCCCTTATTTTGTTGCTCTCTTAGAGTGTGCCCTGGAAGATGAAACCTACGAGGATGGAGCAGAGACCCAGGTGGAGTGCAACCGCTGCGTCTGTGCCTGCGGCAACTGGGTGTGCACTGCAATGACATGCGAGGGTCTGTACGCTCTCCGCTTACTCTGTTTGCTTTCCTACAAAAGGCAATTCTGCTTTCTGTCTTTCTGAGGGCACCAGCTAGCCCAATTCCTTCTCTCTCCAACTTCAGCTTCTTCTCAGCTACCTTATGGGTGGCATTTACATCTCCCTCCTGTGCTCTGGGTTGGTCAAACTCAAGCTGGTTCTGTTCTAGAGGTCAAAAAATGTGTAATGGGATTGAGGGTTTGTTGTTTGGATTTGAAGTCATAAAAATTCAGCAGCAAATGTTCCAAACCACAGCTACTCTGCATCCAGATGGCTTGGGGCATGTACAGACCAAAGAGGTCACTCTCTGCAACCATACGTGGAGGTATGAGCAAGCACACTTTTCTTTATGTGTATCAGTGTCCTCAACATGTCTGTGCAACAAGAGCTAGAGTCTTGTCTTAACCCAGACAGGAGATAAGAGACTTCATCCAGTAGGGCCAAGAAAACACTTTAGCTTCTTGCCATAAAAACAGTAGAAGAAAATAAGAGCAACTGACATGAAGGGAGGTGGTGATCGCAAAAAGACAGTGGTCTTGGTCTGTCTGTGCTTCTTCTGGAAGGCACTTTTTAAACTTTGATGCCTGGGTTACAATTGTGAGAAGTTGGTGGTGAGGTTGTGAACAACACTTCTTCATTTTGCCTTCCCACAGGCAGTCCAGGGCCAGTGGAAAGCCAGATTTACCTGGCCTTGGGAAATACACAGGTCCTTTTCAAGGAGCCATGGCTGCCCTCCCAGCACTGTGCTTTATGGCTTTCTTCCCTAGAAACAGCTTTGCTTGATGT
The DNA here is from genome assembly GCA_013396675.1 of Eubucco bourcierii. Taxonomy (NCBI): domain Eukaryota; kingdom Metazoa; phylum Chordata; class Aves; order Piciformes; family Ramphastidae; genus Eubucco; species Eubucco bourcierii. The sequence continues at coordinate 104,660 of VWZE01015523.1, forward strand.
TTGTTTTCAGTGCTGTGCAGCAGCTGTCAGCAGTACATTAGCTCAGATCTATAGCAAATAGCTTGGGCAGAGGAAAGGGGAGAGTGGCAGGAGGTATTTTTTCAAATTCATCTGGCCTCCTGTGGCAGAGGCTTCAGGATCATCTCAGCCCAGTCTGGGCTGTGACAGCAGAAACTCACCACAGAAAAGATTAACTTCAGTACTAATAAAGCTGCTGGTGGAGATGTGGGTAGATCTCAGAGGTTAAGCAACTGAATGATAAACTCTCTTTGTTGTCTCCTGAGAAAAAACCTCCAAAGTTGGTATACAGATCCTGGTCTTACTGCCTACTTTTTTCCCTGCATCCTCAGCAGAAGCACAGAGTGAAACAACAATTCCTTGACTTTGTGCCTGTGGCAGAGCAGCAGAGGGATTACAGGCTATGTGTTAGAGGGATGATGAAACTCAAGAATCAGATCAGATACATCAGCAGGAGGAATCTCCCTTGAGTGAAATAACCTCTTGGTGAGGTGTCAGCTGTCCTTCTTGGACAGCACTGAGCTTCCATTTTTAACATGTAAGAGGTCAAGGTGTTTGAGCTAGTTATAGGTGCTTCTTTTAAGTAATATTCAGCCTCTTCCTTGTGGCTACACTTTCTTTATTGCATGGTGATTTAGTTGTGTCAATTAATGAGGCAGAAATTATAAAATATGTGGTTATTTCCAAAAAGCCCTGCCTACAAACCAGTTAAATTTGGGTTCTGATTTGGTCAGGAAAATCATCACAAGGATGCTTATGGGCAATTTAGTACTTCAGGAGATTCGGAAAATTGGGCAAGGTTTAGCCACAAACTGACTCTGCCTCACTTGTAAAAAGGCAGCCTGGAGCCCTAGGGAATGTCTGTTTCACTCACGGTGGTGGAGTAGAAATTTCAGGATAGTCCCTGGCTCCTTTGCAGCAGTGTTGGAACTGCTCAGTGTCTTGATAGCCGTTGAGAGGCTTCTAGATCTTCCCAGGCTCTATCAGAGTGCTGTGAAAGGGGCAGACAATCTCTGACCTGGTCCTGGTTCCTCTGGGCACAGAGGTTTGCAGAGGTGCCAGCAGGATCCCTTGCAGATGTGCAGAGAGCACAATGTCGGTGGCACTTCTCACCAAGGCGTGAGGCACTTAATGCCTTCTCCTGGTAAATCTGAGGCACTTAAGTTTCCAGGTGGTTTGAGCCCAAAACATCAGGGTTAAGCTGCTCTGAAGCATGAGGCAGGGCAGAACATGTCCAAGCTGAGAGCAGTGAGGCAGAGCAGAGCAGAACATGTAGAGCAGAACAGGGAGGCAGAGGCAGCACAACTGCTTGCAGCTTGGCTCAGTTTATATCATTTGCCCGAGTGTAATGGCTCCTTGGGTCACAGGCACTCACCAATCAGAATGGCATTTGCAAAACTGAACACATTAGGTGAACCCAGGGCTTGCTTATCCTTATTTGGGCAAGACCCAAATACCTAAACAGCTGTGGGTACCTGTTTGTCACTTTGGTAGGGGACATAATGGCCCAAACCTTTGTTTTCCTCCTGCCCTTGCTTCCTCAATCAGCAGAAGGGTGGGGGCAAGCCTGGACATGTATTAGGCCTGTTAGTCTTCCATGACACATAGGAGGGAGAGATGGGGGCAAACTGCATATCCAGGTTCTGAAGTTAGGGCAGCCACAAGGTCTGTTTTCTTTCTAGAAGTCAGTCCGCACCTTCCAGCAAGGTCTCCCTAAGCTTAAGGTGTGCTGTAGACAACCTGCCTCTTTTTGTTCTACCATCTCAGAGCCTGAACCATTTGTATCCCCTGTTTGTGATAACACTGAACTCCATTTCTGTTTGCAGGGAAGAATGAAAAGATGCCTGCTCTGAGACAGCAACCTAATCAAGATTTGACTGAGGAGGAGCTGGCTAGATACGTTCAGGAACTGCAGAAGCATCAGGTTAGTGCGGGAAGGTCTGCTTGCACTAAGCCTCTCCTTGCTAGAGGAGCTCCTTCTAAGCCTCTCCTTGCTATAGGAGTTCCTTCTGCTTCTGTCACTTGGAGATTCTAATGTAAAGGGGAGAAGAGTAAAAGGGCATTGCTTTTGCCTGTGGGGACAGGTACAGGTGCGAGGCTCTGAAGTACAAGCCAGTGGTAGCGCTTCTTGTGGATGGACCAAAGGCTTCAGGGTACTGCTGGTTCCTGTATTACTGTAGAGCCTCACTTCTGTGCTCTCTTTCTCTAGGAGACAGCTGAGAAGACCAAGAGAATGAGCACCAAGGAAATGTGAGGGGCCTCCAGACTGGAGGAGCCCAGGAGGATGGGCCCAGCCTGCCACCCAGTCCTCCAGTGCTGATCTCAGTATGTGCAAGTGTGTGTTACACTTGCCCAGTCACAGATATTTACATTGTATAGCGATGGGTTATTTGTTTTGTAATACACAGAGAATGGGGCCAGGAAAGGGGAGCAGAGCCCACCTGTTCAGGGAGCTTCATTGCTGGGGCTTTGGAAGGGAGGGACCTACAGCAGCCTCTGGAACCCTTTCTTAGAGTAGACAGCTGCTTGCTCCAAGAGCTGACATGGATTTGTTGTTCCCCTGGATCTGGGGAAAGGATGGAGGTCAGTGCTGGATAGAAAAGGGTATCTTCAGTCCATACAATTGTCAGCACCAGCCTTGGCTGCAGAAACACAGGTCTGGCAGTTTTGTGGCTGAGCACATGTGCTGCAGGGTATCATTAGCCAAGGACCTTGGCCTGCTTACCCTCTCCCCTTTGGTTCAAGCTCCTCAAAGCTGGTCAGCCTGGTGTGACACCTGGAAGTAGTGGTGCCATGCTGCTGGTGTGAGTCCAGCACGTTCCTCCTTGCTTTCCACTGTACTGTTCCCAGCAGTTCCTCCAGTACATTGTGGGCTCTAACACAACATGGTTCCTTTTGACCTCATCTCACTCTTACTTTCCTTGCCCCCCTCCTTAGAGGTGCTATCATATTTTTTCCTTACCATGTTCACATCCTGACTGCCCCTTTTGTTTTTTATTACTTTATTTCCTATGGTAGTAATTCAGCTTTTGTATGTTTTGTAGTTCTAGATCTTTCATGGAAACCCAACCTTTGGGTTTTTGTTGTTGACAGTGTCGCGATGCCCATGCACAGTTTGTGTCGCACCAGCACTTGCCTACCACAAACACCACAAGCAGCTTGTGAGCCCTGCTCTACAAGATGTTTCTCAGATGGGGACAAGCAATGTCCCTCACTGGAAGAAGAGACAGGGGTGGATTGTAATTAGTTTGACCAGGCACTGATCAACACTGCGACTCTCTAGCTCTCACTCCCTTAGCTAGCATTGGCCATGTGGTCAGAGTCCATGTTCATGCCTCTCTAAATTGCCTGGAAGTGCCAAGTAGTCTGGAGACAGGAACCAGACAATCCCATTAGTAGGGTATGTTTAAAAGGCTTCACTACATAGAAAGCTGTTTAGTTGGAGTCTGGGCTGTTAACCATCATCTTAGACTTTTCATTTCCCTCTGGGAAGAGGCAGTAGGGTTGATCTTTGGCTCCAGGTCTGAGCTTGGAGTCAGGGCTGAAAGCCTCATTACTCTCACATCTCACAATATCTTTGATTAGGCTATCTTTGACCACCCTCACATCCCTTTTTGGGTCAGTTTGGTCTGATGTGTTGCTCAGACCATTGGTCATAGAAATTAAATACTGTTTTGTTGACATTCGCCTCTGTAGCCTCAAGCCCAGACCATTTTTCTCCTGGAGTTTTCAAATCTACTTCATACACTTCCACATCTGAACATCCAATTTCCACGTTCCCTTTGTGCTCCTGCTGTGCATCCCAAGCAGTTGCATTTGTGACCAGCGTCAGCAGGTGTTGCCAGTTGTCTTGCATCTGCAAAATCATGCTCTGCTTGAGTGAAGATCAACAGGGTTTTTGTCCCAACCTTTCCCTTTTTGCACAGTGCTTTCCTTGGAGAGGAAGATTGAGCTGCTACCTAACAGGTGTAGGGAAAGAAGAAAGCTTGGTCCCTCCCATGGTCTTACCAATGAGCCAGATTTGTTAAAGGCTGTCTGGTTTTTGAGCTGTTTCCCTGATGTGAGCCCAGAGAATTTCCACTGACTTTGGCTCAGTGCCACTTTTTCAGTGAGAATCATACTCTACCCTGCCATTCTTGGGGGGTTTGGCAAAATTCATACAGAAGGAGGTTGGTTCTTTTCCCATAATGGTCGTCTGTGAAGGTGAGGGGAATGAGACCATAGGAACTGAGGATAATGTGGACAATGCTGCTCAGGGACTGAGTCATTGCGTTCTGGTGGCACTGAATGAAAAGTGGTGGAATTAGGAGCACCCATTAGACATATCTTTGTTCCTTCCCAACAGCATGAGTGAACAGCTTCACGTGCTGGATGTGGAGTCACAGGAACATCGTCAATAAATGTTTTGCTTTATTCCGACCTTGCTCTGAAAGGTAGTTTGTGCCTCCCAGCTCACTTCCTTCCAGCTTGGATCATTAAAGTGCCTTACAGAAAACAGAGCATCTTGCCTTAATGGCTTTCCCTGGATGGAGATAACATCTTATTGTCCAGTCAGGAGGATCTCCAGATGGGAGAAGCAGACCATGTGCAGGAAGGGGAGGCAAATCCACAGCTGAAGAGCTTCTGTAGACTGCATTAGGCAGTATATTCTCTAGTCCCCTTCCTGTGGATATGTGGTCTATGAGGATGGCTGCTGGGGACAGATGGAGAGATGGGTGGTGGCTTTTGAGGATTACAGAGCTTGTGCTTATGCTTGCACTTGCACTGGAGGCAGAGACAGGCTGCTGTCTCAGGCAGGGTGAGCTGAGCTCCCTGTCAAAGCCATACAGCATATCCTAGGACATCCCGGGACAGCAGGATAGGGTTGTAGTGAACATGCATCCACTATGGAAAGGGCTGCCAACATGTGCAGCCTTCTCCTCATGTCCTCAAGGGATGGTGCAACTGTGGGGAGCAATGCCAGTTTGAAAGGCTGTGGCACCCAAAGGGAACTGAAATGTCTCACCTCTCCACACCCAGGGCATAGGCAGCCATTGGGTGAGCAATGCCCAGGCAGTACCCTGCAGCAGGCTGCCCAGTCCCTGAAGTGCAGAATTCCAGTCATCGCCCTCCTGGACATTTGCTGTGCAGGCTGCAAAGGGCAGGGAAGGAGCTTTTTTTTTTTTTTTTTTTCCTTCACCCCCCCAAAAAAAGCCAAAAGCAACAAAGAAAGAAGTCCCACTCCTCCCTCTGTAATCCCTATGTGTGTGAAATTTGTCAGTATTCTGTAGGTTTCCTTAGTGCACTTATTTTACTTGATTTTGTAATTGTTCTGAAGTGGGGTGGGGGTGGGGGTTGGATATTACTGCCAAATAAATGAAAACAAAATTTAAAAAATGACACTTTTTGGGTTATTTCTCACAAGCTGCATTCCTTGTTTTCCCTCTTACATTAAAAAAAAAAACCAAAACCAAAAACCCCACACCAGCTGTCTTTTTGCACATTTGTGCATGGATCTCAATGTACAGCTGTCTCTGGATTACAGATGGGGAACCTGAGGTACAGCAGAGAGAAGTGGGAAGTTGCAGTCAGATGGGGAGCCAGCAGCAGGAATGGAGTTTGGCTGCCACACCTCCTGCTTCCCAGCCACGTGTTCTTGATGGTAAGTTTGCTTCACAATCCTTTCAGTGTCCCTCATTGGCTTCCCCAGCACACAACTCGCTTGTGCCACCACGGAAGAAAAACCTAGCAGCTCTTTGTGTGTGATGTGGTCACGGGATGAACCTTGGCATCATGCTACTGGTGGAAAGTCTAAACCATTGCTGAATGGGAAAATACAGAGACATGGACAATGAATGATCAGGCAGTTGCTCTGTCCCATGTGGCACTAGGGGAGCTGTCACAGTCCAAACAGTGGACTCACACGGGTTTGTCAGTGCGGTCTCAAAGTGCTAAACACAGGCGACTCAAACCAAAGGGGTTTACTTCAGGCAGTAGTCAAACTTTGTTTGGCAAAAAGAGAGAAGAGTGAGAGGAGAAAGAGGTAAAGGGAAAAGGGGCAGAGGTCCTATGGCTGCCAACAATGGGAGGGTCTCAAAGGACAACTCTCTGGTCCCAGGGTCCAGTCCTGCTGGTCCTTCTGTTTTTCTTGTAGCCTTCTTGTTGCTAGAAAAGACCTCTTCTGTTGTTGAGAAAGAGGAGAGAGAGCACGCTAGTGAGAGAGAGTAGAGCAGAGATCTGTTGCTAGGGAGACATCTTTTATATTCAACTTCACACCTGCTGCTAACCAAACTCCACCCCTCGTGTCCCCCACGATGTAGGGTTTACACACATGCTCAAGGAGGAGTGACGGAGTTGTGGTCTGAGGCTAAGGAGGTATGCCCAAGGCATGGTCTGTCTTGGAGGCAGGTAGCCTGAGGCCAGGAGGTGTGTTTTGGTATTATAATTACATTATAATGAGCAAAGTTCACTTGAGTTCATGGTTTCCTTAGCAATGCCAGGACATCAGTCTCTTATGATGGCAGTTCCATCCTTTGGTTCCGAGGTGATGGTCTTAAACAGAGGAACCATCCATCATAGGGAACAGCTACAGATCATTGGTACCAGGATGGTTTTTTCCCATGGGGGCTTGAATTGGTACTAGCTTCTATTGTGTGTGACCAGCAACTTAATGAGTAACTTGGGGGGTAGGCTGCTGCAGACTCATGCTAAGATGTTAGCATGACTTTTAATGAAATCCTTGAAGGCAAGGGGTCTGGATTCCTGATGATAACGATGAGACAGATAATGCTTTTAGTGACCTGTTCTAGTGGGAGGTGTCCCTGCCCATGGCAGGGGGTTGGAACTACATGATCCTTTGAGGTCCCTTCCAACCTTACCATTCTATGATTCTGTGACTGTTTCTCACAGGAGCCTCAGCTGAGCACGTTGTATTTTGGGCACTACTTTTCACAAAACGGGTGGATCACAGAATGACAGAGGTTGGAAGTAACCTCAATGTCATCCACTCCAAGCCCCTGCTAAAGCAGGATCGCCTAGAACAGGTTGCACAGGAACATACCCAGGTGGGTTTGGGAAGTCTCTTGGAAAGAAGACCGTGCCCCTCTCTGCAGCCCGGTCCAGAAGTTTCTCCTTAAGTGAAACCTCCTGTATTCTAATTTGTCCCTGTTGCTCCTTGTCCTATCACTGGACACCACTGAAAAGCCTAATCCTATCCTCTTGATTTCCACCTTTTTGTGGCAGTACATCCAAAGCCCATCCCCATCACCCTCCCAAAGATGGGATGGGGGAAGTGGAGAAGCTGGGATACAAGGAGCCAAGGGGAGACACCTCCCCCAGCCCAGGGCTGTGAGTTGCTAAACTCACATGATCCCTTCCCCCAAGCCACGTGCCCTGCCAGGCATGGTAAGATGCAGACCCCATGCTGGGACAAGTCTGGGCAAAGGAACAGATCCTTACCTGTTCCTGGTGCCTACTTCTTTTGTTTCCCTGGCTTGGGAAATGCTCTCCATGGTGATGTGCAACAAAATTAGGTGGCTTTCATGAAAACAGGTCAGGTGTGGAGCAGGAGAGCTCTTTTGGGTCTTGCCACACACACATGGACTAAGCAGCTGTAGAATTTCAGGAGGATTCTCTGATAAGGGACAAAAAGAGGAATTCCAACCATCAGCAAACAGCCTTGTAAGTATTTGATATGTTCCTAAAGTCCCCAGGAAGCTCCTTCCTTTTTAAGTAGGGTATTACTTCTACTTTGGGATCTGTCTCTTCCAAATACTATTCTCAAACTATCTGTAACCATTCCTATAGTGAAAATTGCCCCCAACCAAACTACCAAACCTTTAGAACCTTTGTATCACGTTATAAGGGAGGTGGACCCAAATTAACAAACAAATAAATATATTAACTTCTTGCCTTACTCCCCCTCATTTGTAACACCTTTAGGTATTGAAGAGCATTGATAAGATCCCCTCTCAGTCTTCTCTTTTCCAAACTAAAGAGTCCAAATTCTCTCTGCCTCTTCTTGTAAGAAAGATGTTCCAGTCCACTCATCATCTTTGNTGGCTGCCACACCTCCTGCTTCCCAGCCACGTGTTCTTGATGGTAAGTTTGCTTCACAATCCTTTCAGTGTCCCTCATTGGCTTCCCCAGCACACAACTCGCTTGTGCCACCACGGAAGAAAAACCTAGCAGCTCTTTGTGTGTGATGTGGTCACGGGATGAACCTTGGCATCATGCTACTGGTGGAAAGTCTAAACCATTGCTGAATGGGAAAATACAGAGACATGGACAATGAATGATCAGGCAGTTGCTCTGTCCCATGTGGCACTAGGGGAGCTGTCACAGTCCAAACAGTGGACTCACACGGGTTTGTCAGTGCGGTCTCAAAGTGCTAAACACAGGCGACTCAAACCAAAGGGGTTTACTTCAGGCAGTAGTCAAACTTTGTTTGGCAAAAAGAGAGAAGAGTGAGAGGAGAAAGAGGTAAAGGGAAAAGGGGCAGAGGTCCTATGGCTGCCAACAATGGGAGGGTCTCAAAGGACAACTCTCTGGTCCCAGGGTCCAGTCCTGCTGGTCCTTCTGTTTTTCTTGTAGCCTTCTTGTTGCTAGAAAAGACCTCTTCTGTTGTTGAGAAAGAGGAGAGAGAGCACGCTAGTGAGAGAGAGTAGAGCAGAGATCTGTTGCTAGGGAGACATCTTTTATATTCAACTTCACACCTGCTGCTAACCAAACTCCACCCCTCGTGTCCCCCACGATGTAGGGTTTACACACATGCTCAAGGAGGAGTGACGGAGTTGTGGTCTGAGGCTAAGGAGGTATGCCCAAGGCATGGTCTGTCTTGGAGGCAGGTAGCCTGAGGCCAGGAGGTGTGTTTTGGTATTATAATTACATTATAATGAGCAAAGTTCACTTGAGTTCATGGTTTCCTTAGCAATGCCAGGACATCAGTCTCTTATGATGGCAGTTCCATCCTTTGGTTCCGAGGTGATGGTCTTAAACAGAGGAACCATCCATCATAGGGAACAGCTACAGATCATTGGTACCAGGATGGTTTTTTCCCATGGGGGCTTGAATTGGTACTAGCTTCTATTGTGTGTGACCAGCAACTTAATGAGTAACTTGGGGGGTAGGCTGCTGCAGACTCATGCTAAGATGTTAGCATGACTTTTAATGAAATCCTTGAAGGCAAGGGGTCTGGATTCCTGATGATAACGATGAGACAGATAATGCTTTTAGTGACCTGTTCTAGTGGGAGGTGTCCCTGCCNAGTGAAAATTGCCCCCAACCAAACTACCAAACCTTTAGAACCTTTGTATCACGTTATAAGGGAGGTGGACCCAAATTAACAAACAAATAAATATATTAACTTCTTGCCTTACTCCCCCTCATTTGTAACACCTTTAGGTATTGAAGAGCATTGATAAGATCCCCTCTCAGTCTTCTCTTTTCCAAACTAAAGAGTCCAAATTCTCTCTGCCTCTTCTTGTAAGAAAGATGTTCCAGTCCACTCATCATCTTTGTGACCTTCTGTTGGGTCTCTCTAATAGCTTCTTGTCCCTTGAAATGGCAAGCCCAGAACTGGATGAGGCCTCACCAGGGCAGGGTAGAAGAAGAGTTTGACTTTCTGGCTACGTTCTTAATGCTACCCAGAACACTACTGGCCACCTCGGCCACAAAGACACATTTCTGGCTCATGGTAAACTTGTCCACCAAAGACTCCCAGGTCCTCTGGATCAGGCAAAAAGAACCCAGATGCAAGTAAAAATAACTAAAGGCCTTGAAAACATGACTGATGAGGACAGCTCAGCAGCCTTAGGCACAGTTATGGACAGGGACTGGGAGAATGAAGACCTGCCCATGGCAAGAGAAGACCAGGTTTGAGACCATCTAATAAACCTAAAGGTGCACAGATCCATGGCGCCAGATGAGATCTGTTTGTGGGCCCTGCCTGCCTGGTAGCACCACCCTTGTTCCTGCTGCTCCTGTCTTACCATGTGGCCATTTCTACCATGTGGTGGACACCCTTTCCTGAATCTACCTCCATCCATTACCACCAATCTGGTTGTATAGTTTTTGTATCTTGTTTCCCTTCCCTATACCTCTTTGTAACTCCCCTACCTACTCTCCACAAGCCCTATGGAGAGAGGCTGAGGGAGCTGGTTGTGTTTAGCCTGGAGAAGAGGAGGCTCAGGGGGGACCTTCTTGCTGTCCACAACTACCTGAAGGGTGGTTGTAGCCAGGGGGAGGTTACCTTCTTCTCTCAGGCAACCAGCACCAGAACAAGAGGACACAGTCTCAAGCTGTGCCAGGGGAAGTTTAGGCTGGAGGTGAAGAGAAAGTTCTTGCCTGAGAGAGTCACTGACTGCTGGAATGGGCTGCCCAGGGAGGTGGTGGAGTCACCGTCCCTGGAGGTGTTCAAGGCGGGTTTGGACGTGGCACTTGGTGCCATGGTCTGGTCTTGAGGGCTGTGGTGATGGGTTGGACTTGATGAGCTTTGAGGTCTCTTCCAACCCTGGTGATACTGTGATACCCTAAATACCTTTTATTTATTGTTAAAGTTTTGGTTTTTTTTTTTAATTCCAAATCAAACCAAGACTATTCTTTGGATGTTTTTGACCTCTTTCACTCTCTCTCTATATCTAACTCCTTTCTTTCCAAAAAAGTGGGGAGAGGGGAAGGCTTCTCATTATTGTACTGGTGAGATAGCCTTTAATGGTGTCACAAAACAGGAGGATAATGTCTTACCATTCATATCTTACACTATAATGAGATCACTACTATAATGGGCTTGGCCACCTGTGAGCTCTCCTGTGCACATGACAGTCCAACAGAAGTCTGCATTACTTTGGTTCACTTGGTGTGCTCCTTCCAAAGCTGCTTAAAAAAAGAGATGCAAACCAAACATTGCCTCTTGCACATCACTTTTCACACCACATAGCCTCTTCAGCATGTACCAGCTACTGCACAAGCAGCCTGAAGGGTGGTGTCCCCTGCCAGTCACTGTTCAACTGCAGTGGGGCTGTCCTGGTAGGGCTGCTTTATTACTTTGGTGTCTACTGCTAGAATTTCCCAGGATCTTGAGAAAATGGAAGGAAGTGTCAGCCACAAGTTGAGCTAGATGGCACTATAAATACTTTATCTTGTGCATCATGCATACTTACCAAGGGGAAATTATTTTGGGGTGAGAGAGAGGAAGAGCAGGAAGGCTGTTGTCTACCTCTGCCAGAAGTCTGGTGAAAACTCCAGCCTGTCTGTGAAGTTAAGCACATTGATTATTAATGAGTTACTGTGCTGCCTAACTACCATGTGTGCTTAAGCACTGTTAAACTTCAGACTGAGAAATGCACTACTGAAGTGGCTGATCAAGGCTCTGAGCTGCATTTGTGAGGTATTTATTTAACTTTAACCTTGGGCACGGGAACAAACTAATGTATCACAAGATTCAGTTCCTGAACAAAATGCAACCTGTTCAGAGGACACAACTTTGACGTAGAACACTGCAGGAGACAAGAGCAAAACCCAGGTGACCTTACGCTTGCGCTTACATAAACCCTTCCACAAACTCTCTTGATCCAGCTGAAACAGCAAAACCTTTCTAAGTGGGCAAAATTACATTGAAAATAAACAAGTATACTGGTCCAGTATCTGCTCTTATGCAGCCATCTTTGGGTTGCACTTGTGAAGCCCCAGATGTGTAAAACAAATGAAACAACTCCAATAGACGTGGCCTGTTTTTTCCCACCCACTTTGGCACATCCTTTCTTGAAGCCTGGGCAAAGCCCTGACTGCTCCCTGCTCTCAGGAATAGGAGGTGTCACTTTGAAATATTTGTAGTGGTAAAAATCCACGCTTCATAGAAGCACCAAAGACTGGACAAGTTAACCTAGGGTTTCATCCATAGAATGCTGGATACTTTTGAACTCAGCATCGTTACTACTTCATGCACTGTTTTTCAACTCTTAGTTGGTCCAAGCCACCCATGGTTTGTGTTTCTTCCACTCTAAGATGACAGAGACTTTTGTGATAGTAAGTGTTTTAAGCAGGTGAGAGATTGGTGCTCCCTACTTTTTGATTCCTCTATGCATCACAAGGAAGCAAGTCTAGTTCTTAAACCTGGACTTTGTTCAGGGGAAAAGGCTGTGAATCTTCTCATTGTCATAGCACATAGCTGCTGCTTCTGGAAAGCAGCCCTCCCACCTGGGAGTTCTTACGGACACTAGGATGGCCACAAACCAGAAATGTGCCCTTCTGGCCAAGATGACCAATGACATCCTAGGGTACATCAAGAAAAGTGTGGCAAGCAGGTCAAGGCAGGTTCTCTTTTCCCTCTTCTCTGCCCTGGTGAGGCTTTGTCTGGATTATTGTGTCCAGTTCTGGGCTCCCCAGTTCAAGGACAGGGAACTGCTTGAGATGGTACAGCAAAGGGCTGCAAAGATGATTAGAAGACTAAAACAAGAAGAAAGGTTGGGGTTTTTTGCCTAGAAAACACTACGGAGGATCTTATCAATGTTTGTAAATATTTAAAGAACGGATGTCAGAGGATGAGGACAGTCCTTTTACAGTGATGCCCAGTATCAGGACAGGAAGTAAAGGGCACAAATTTGAATACAGCAAGTGTCATCTAAAGATGACACTTCTGCTTTGAGCTTCTTTGCTTTGAGGGTGGTAGGGCAGCAGAACAGGCTCACCAGAGAGGTGGTGGAGTCTCCTTTTCTGCGGTTATTCACAACCTGCCAGGACACTGTCCTGTGAAACCTGCTCCAGACAAACCTACTCTGGCAGGAGGGTTTGACTAGATGATTTCCCAAGGCCCCTTCCAACCACTACCATACCATGATTCTTTCAGTGGACCATTACTGATTACACCACTATTAACCTGTGTCCAAAGGGTGATGAACTGATAGCACAAATCTCAAGCTGCCTGTTGGTATGCTGTACAACCAAGGTCAGCTTCGTGCCAGTGTCTCAACCCATGGAAGGCTTCTTTGCTTGACAGACTTAGGTATTGTGGATTACAGAATGACAGAGGTTGGAAGGGACCTCTGAAGATCATCTAGTCCAACCCCTCTGCTAGAGCAGCATCATCTAGAATATATCATACAGGAACACATCCAGGTGTCGCTCCTCCCTTAGAAGTTGCCTTTTCACATTCAAACAAGGAGATACGTCAAGATGCTTATGTGGAGGTACTTCAGCTTTGGTACTCCACCAGCGGCAGGTCGGCAAGGCCGAGAGCTGACAATCCCTGGACAAAACGCTGCTAATCCCAAGACCAAAGGCCAGGTCCCGTCGCCAGCAGCCACAAGGCAGGCCACGGAGCGCCTGAGGATAAGTGAAAAAAGCGGAAAGGCGGGAGCAATCTTGATGCTTTCCAGCTAGTGGGCTCCAGAGCCGTAGCGTGGTCCGAGTCGGGCAAGGCCGGTGTACAACCCTTTGCAGGGAGCGGGTGCCATTGCCAGACCCCGCCGCAGGCTCGGAGCCTGTTCTCCAGTAACGGTTGGCCGGACCCGCCGGAGCGGGCTGTAACGGTGACCCGAGGGTCAAGTAACAGTCCCGCGGTGGCCGAGTAGCCGTGACCTCCCTGATAGCTGCGCGGGGTGCAAGCCGCGCTCCTCGCTGCGCCCCGTACACCGCCTCCTCCGGTCTCCGCGCTTTCCTCGCATGCTCGTTCCGGGGCCCAGGCGGAGCTCGCGCTGTGGCCGCCGTGCGCCCTCGCAAGCCCCGCAACCTGGATCAAGAGCGCTCGCCCCGCCTCCGTCGGTCGCGCTCTCCTACCAGGCTGGGCAGCGAGCCCGGGATCAAACATGTGATAGTGGGGCCGCGGCCCGGGAGCGTGAAGGAGGCGGGGCGGGGGAGCCCTCGGGATGACGCAAAGGCGGCGCCGGGGCGACGTTTACGGGTGCGAGCGGGATGGCGGCGGCGGCGGGCAGCGCGGCCCAGGAGCCGGAGGCAGAGCCGCTGCGGCGCGGCCTGGAGGGGGGCGAGGAAACGGCGGAGCTGGCGGCGGAGCTGGCGGCGCGACGCAGCGCGGAGACGCGGCGGTTGGTGCTGTCGCCGCGGCGGCTGTCAGGCCCGCTGCCCGCTGGGCTGTCGCAGTGGTTCCCGGCTTTAGAGGTGCTGGACGTGAGCGGAACAGGGCTGGCGGAGCTGGGCGCGGAGCTGCTGGCCTTACCATGCCTCCACACGCTCCTAGCTAAGAACAACCGGCTCGGCGGGCCCGGTTCGCTGCCCAAGGGTCTGGGGCAGGCCGCACTCGGCCGCTCCCTCCGCGTCCTCAACCTCAGCGGGAACCGCTTCCTCGAAATGCCGCCCGCCCTCTTTGCGCTACGTGGGCTGCGGAGCCTCAGCCTCGGTGGCAACCGCCTCCACGGCATCCCGCCCGACATCCAGGAGCTCCGCAGGTGAGGGCAGGGCGCCGGGCGGAACGAGCCCGCCGGGTGGGATAGGCCCTCCGCGCCTCCGGGGTCGGGCCTTTGCCCCCAGGGTGGGGAACGGGGAAGAGAAAAGCCCCAGCGGCTGCCAGGCAAACCCAGCCAGATTTTCTAGCCGAGAAGTGACGCACTGCAGAGCAGCACGTTTATGTGTCTCTCCTGCTTGGGGAGTAAGTTTTTTTCCGGCCTCAGGTGTTTCTGAAGAAGCGTTGCTACTGCTAATATGTCTTCACCTTCCTCAGGCTGAGGTATCAGAACTCAAAGCTACTCTTCAGGTGGACTATGGGCGTCCTGCCCTCGCCAAACGAGCAGCTCGTTCAGGATTTCTCAGTCCTTGGGCTGCCTTGGTGCAGGGGAGGCTCTCCTGGTGACTGTGGTTGGTATGAGTGCTGACATGCTGAAGACACACTCTGGCAAGAGGAAAATAAAATCCTGTTACCATGCAGCTCATGGCTGCATGATGCACTGCACAGGGAAATAAGGGTCTGGTTTTGTTACACAAACAGTAAGATCTTCCTACTGATATTGCTCCGGTCTCATCAGAGTGCTTGCTGACAGGACTGGGGGCTTTTTTCCTCCTTGTCCATCCAGCTCATGAAGAGCTAGCTGGTGGGTCAGCTGACAGGCCTTCTGAAGCATAGAATCCTAGGCTGTGCTCCAGTGCAGTGGTGCTGGATGTAAGTGGCTCTGGAGCTGGATTAAACCACACAGAAACCTATGGCTGACTCACAGCAGCTAGGAACACTTATGGGGTGAGATTGGAGAAGTGAGAACAGAGCTTAGGTGAGACTGGGTATTGATTGCCTGCAGTGACCTGGGATAGGTAGTTCTGAAGCCTCCATCCTCCTGGGGAAGCTTTAGTCCATGTTCTTTCATGTGTTACATGCAGGCATTTCAGTGTGTTCTGATGGTTCCTCAAGCCTCAGACTAGACCTGTGTGATTCTGTGTAAGACCTTGAGTCTGAACTTACGTCACTCCCGGTCTTTGCTAGGGAACTTGCCAGAGGCAGCCTCTCTTATGCAAATTCTAGCAATCTTGCCCCTATATGTAGCTGGATTTGCCCTGATGGCTTAACAAAGCTGCATCCAGTGGAAGCACAGAATGTGTGGTATATGGGGCACTGCCTCCTGTGGCCCTAGGTTGGAGGTACCAGAGGTGAAAATGGGTGTGCAGCTTTTGCCCAGATGGCATAGCATGCATCTGTTGAGGATCTAGAGCAGTTCTGGGTTAAGCTAAATCTGAAAGGTGCTTTGAGGGATTTTTAATGCTAGAGAATGCCTGTGTCTTCTTTAGCATAGCTGGGATGCATCCAGGGATGGGACTGCCTTTAGGAGGAGAAACGTTAGCTTTCTCTCCGTTCAGGAGCAGTTGCTTTAGGGATAATGAAGGAACTCAGGCCAGTGGCAACTTCGTGGGAGAGTAGGCCAGTGTAGGCATGCAGGTGTGTGTAGGAGGTGATCCACTTTGCCTCCATAATATGCCTAGTTACATTCAGGATGTGGTTGAGGGATTGTTGTGCTTATCTCTGAGGCAGAGGTTCCCTTCTGCTGCTTACATACTCTGTGTAATTTTTCTCTCTCTCTTTCTCATCTTACCCCCAAGAAAGCACACCTTAGCCATGCTTTTTACTATGCTGTTGACCAACCCTGGGAAGGTACCAGACTGCATGGCACTGTATGGGGTGCTCCAGTGTGCTGAGTACTGAGCTTTGTGCTGCACCACTGTCAAGCTCCTGCTGCATGGTTACCATACTTTGTTCCTCTGGCCTGCCATGAAGCAGGGCTCTTGTTTATCTTCTTCTGCAGCTTTTCTTGGGCTGGTGATGCTCGATCCCCAGAATGACAATTCTGAGAGGGCAGATGTGGACAAGGCTACTGAACTGTGTGTTGGTCATTACAAAGTGGTGTGTCAGGTAATAAAACTAGACTAGACCCAGCTTGTGTCTGCCACCTGTGTAATCACTGCCAACTCAATGAACCTCTGCTAATGTGTCACCATTATACAATTGAACTTTAGCTCAAGATAGTGAGTACATGCTCCTCCAGGATTATCAGCTTCTTTACCAACATGCCATCAGTGGCTCTTCTGTATCTGGGACTGCTCAAGCAACAAAAGGGTGAGGCACACTTGCTTGCCCCAATTTGGAGAAAACAGCATTATCTAATGTTCTTCCAGACAGAATCCTGAATCTGCTCACTAGAAGCCAGATAACCAGTGACCTGACACCCTTGCCAAAAGGCATACTGGAGAGGAACTACTGCCAGACCCTCCTGCCTGCTACCAGGAGAGGTGTTGGCAGCATGAGTGCACAGTGTTGAAGTGAGTAATACGAGCCTGAGCATAAAGTAGAGCAGAGCTAGCTGTTGTGGTAGGGCAACACAGGGACACCTGTTAATTTCTGAACTCTGGGTGGGCTGGGAGATGTGGCCTGGTGTAAGTGTTTGGGCTTCTGTTTACCTCACAGGTCAGGTTGCAAGTGTCTGTCTCGCTGCTGCTGGCAAGCCAAGACTTTGAGCCCTTTTCTATATGCAGCTTCATATAAAAGAAACATTTCTCGTGTCTTGTGGGGTCAGGCCACAGAGAAGTTCAGGCAGCGTTTTAGCTTCAGGATGTGCTCCTCCTGCTGGTACTAGCGTTCCTGCAGCCGGTGGTTCTCTTCTGATGCCTCTAGCAGCTTCCCATTTGCTCCAGTCATTGATTATACAGCTCTGTATTGATTATACAGAGTTGGAGTGATCTAGAAATGTTTCTTAAGTTTCCAGGAACTAGCTGAACTCTGGTAAGATTTTTTAAAAACTTTTTTAAAAGAGATTTTTGTTAACTAAGCTTTAGTCTTTCCTCTGCAACCCATAGTTACCTGTTTATTTTTTGAAGAGGTAGCACATCAGTGTTAGTGCAGGCCAGGAATACAGCAGATAAGGAGTCTTTGTGGTTTGCAAAGGTGAAAGAAGAGAAAACTTATGAGTCTGATCCACTGAAGTTGAAGGAACAACTACAGATGCAAAGACCCTGGAATAACAGGCAGGCACTGTGTGCTGTTACTCATATGAAGATAGTAAATCTACAACTGCAGCAAGCTGGGGTTAGCCACTTTGTGGAAATTTCCTTAACATCATCCTAGTGATTTGATAAGATAATGAAGAGCAATAAGAAACACAGACCTTTTGCTGTCTTGTCATACTCCTTCCAGCTTCAGCTGTCTACCCCATCCTTGCCCACACAAATCTCTGTGCAGTGCAAGATCCTGCACATAAAGTGAGTGCCTTTCACCTCATTATCAAATACATTCTAGACAATTGTAGAAATTCCACCTATAGATGTCCTAATGCTTGAAGCTTCTTTCACTTGGCTTCATAAGTGGATGGTCATGATTGCTGTAGTCATGGCAGCAGGATGGTGCTGACCATAGGTAGCATACTGGCAGCAGGCATGAACAGCCTTTGCTTCATGTTTTAGAACAGAGTCACAGAATCATAGAATGAGAAGGTTGGAAGGGACCTCAAGGATCATCTAGTTCCAACCCCCTGCCATAGGCAGGGACACCTCCCACTAGTGCAGCTCACTCAAAGTCTCCTCCAACCTGGCCTTGAACACCTCCAGGGAGGGAGCAGCCACAACCTCCCTGGGCAACCTGTGCCAGTGCCTCACCACCCTCACTGGAAAGAACTTCCTCCTAACATCCAGTCTAAATCTCCCCTCTACCACTTTAAACCCATTGCCCCTTGTCCTGTCGTTGCAGGACCTTGTCAATAATCCCTCCCCAGCCTTCCTGTAGGCCCCCTTCAGATACTGGAAGGCTACTATCAGGTCTCCTGGAAGCCTTCTCTTCTCCAGGCTGCAGAGCCCCAACTCTCTCAGTCTGTCCTCACAGCAGAGCTGCTTCAGCCCTCTGATCATCCTTGTGGCCTCCTCTGGACCCGCTCCAACACTTCCATGTCCTTCCTGTGCTGAGGGCTCCAGAACTGCACACAGTACTCCAGGTGGGGTCTGAGGAGAGCAGAGTAAAGTGGCAGAATCCCCTCCCTTGCCCTGCTGCCCACACTGCTCTTGATGCAGCCCAGGACTCAGTTGCTGTCTGAGCTGCTTGCGCACACTGCAGGCCCATGTTGAGTTTTTCATCAGCCCAGAGGAAGTTTTCTCTTTTCCTTTAGGAAGATGCAGTGTTCCTTTCTCCTAATGCCACTCTAAGTGTTTGTGGTGGCTTGAAACAGTCCCTTTGGTTTCTGAGGTATGAGTGGGCCCTCCTGAGGGCTTCTTTGAATCATGTTGAGGCTGTGCCAGCTCATTCTTAAGCCCATCACCCACAGTTACTCTCAGCTATTGGTGTCAGTACAGTGCAACACCTGAATTGTAGCGTCATCTGTTGCTCTGAATTTGGAGCAGAAAGTGCACCAGGTGGGTAAGAACAGCTCCCCATTGCCTTCCTGTATGCCAGATAAAAGACAAGCTTAGCATAAGTAGATGTGTTGGTTTTGGTTTGTATTTCTTTTTTTCCTGCAGTTTTCCCTTCAGCATTGACCTTGTTGTGTTTTCAGTGTGAGATGGTATAGTCAGTCACTCAGACTGCATTCACAGCCCACAGCAGCTCCAGAACAGGAATCCATGTTGGTTGTGTTTCCTTCCTGTGCTGATCCAGCAAGGACTGTGCTAAGGGGCAATGTTTATTATAGCTGGTGAGCTAGAAAAATTGGTCATAGACTCATAGAACTGTTGCAATTGGAAATCTCTGAGATCATCAAATCCCACTGTTATCCAGCTCTACCAAGGCAGGTGTTGAACTATGTCCCTTACCATCACATCTCTGCCTCTTTTAAAACCCCTGCAGGGATGGGGATACAACCATCTCCCTGGAGAACCTATTCCAATGTTTGAGAACCCTTTCAGTGAAGGAGTTTGTTCTAATATCCAACCTAAACCTTCCCTGTGGCAACTTGAGGCCCTTTCCACTCCTCCTGTCACTTGTTATTCGGGAGAAGAGGCCAACACCCACCTGGCTCCAACCTCCTTTTAGGTAGTGCTAAAGAGACAGAAGGTCTCCCCTTAGCTTCCTTTTGTCCAGACCAAACAACCCCAGTTCCCTCAGCTGCTCCCCAGAAGACCTGTTCTCCAGGTCCTAAGTTTGTGCCCCTTCTGGACATAATTTGTTTGGCAAGTCTGGTAAAATACATCTCTGATCTTCACTGTCTGGCTGTGGCTTTTGGCTTAAGGTTGCATGGATTGCTCCTGTTAGTGTGCACA
Organism: Eubucco bourcierii; assembly: GCA_013396675.1. Lineage (NCBI taxonomy): Eukaryota > Metazoa > Chordata > Aves > Piciformes > Ramphastidae > Eubucco > Eubucco bourcierii. The sequence goes on from VWZE01015523.1 coordinate 124,325, forward strand.
CTTCAAATGTCTTCAAAGTGTCCTGTAAAGGGAAAAATTCTCAAGGTCTTAGTGAAATGCAGGTGATGTGAATTTCAAGTTTCATCCTACTTTTCCAGTGAATACTCTGGCACTCAGCAGAGCACCAGGAGCAACAGTGAAGAGCTTGGAAAAGTTACAGGCTTTTGCCATGTGTGCTTCTTTCCTTCTTGCTTGGATTCCTCTGGTAAAACCCAGTTGTGCAAGGGCTGGGATCAAAGGCCTCAAATGCCTAACTTGATTCACCCAAGTTATATGTAAAGGCTTAGATGCAGCAAAACCCAGAGTATTTGCTTTTATTTGTGGGTACTATTAAGCATGTTAGACAAGCATACGCATCAGAACGGCTGCTACAGTGTGGGAAAAACACCCAGCGAAGCTTTGATAAAGATACAGCATTAGGAAGTGTACTTTGCTGCCTCCCTTTTTCTTCCCCTCTTCAAACGGTTTGCAAATACTTTTCAAACGACTGTTTGATCTTAAATTTGCCTGTCAGCAAAGGCTGTGCAGTTCTCTCAGGAATTAGCAAATTGTAGAACAGGGTTAACAGGAGCGGATTGTGGGCTGCTTTCAAATGCCTCCCTTGCATGAGCCTCAAAACTGCCCTGGAAATTTCTTCTTAGAAAGTTGATCTTAAAAGGACTTGGAGCCGTTTCAGGCTGCGTAGTTCCTTTTTAGATTGCTTATTTAGATGCATCTGTTTGATGTCAGCTGTTAAAATTTTATCCAGAGAAGCATCTGGGCAAACAGGGCGGATGGAAAATGCTGGTATCTTTTGTGCCAGAAGCCATTCTCCCCTTGAAACAGGACAGTGAAAGTGTAATGGTAATTGATAGGGTATCAGAAATATTTCTAGTGCTCAGAGTGGGCTTCTCTTGCTGTTTTGGGGCTTTATGATTTGTTTTGTGCTGTGGGATGGCCTGGAAACCTCAAGGACATACTCAAAACAGAATGTACAGTGCCTTGGTATGCTGAACTTCATTGCCACCAGCTGCATTGATTCGTAGTTGTTTGTTTCCTCACTCCCTCCCCGTGTATAAAAAGGATTGCCACAGCCACTCTGCTGGTGGTATGATGAAACCTGCTGCTGGAGAGGAGTGACACACAGTTGGCTCGACTGTGCTGGCTGCAGCCTGGAGCAGTTAGTGCTGCATGTGCTGAACAAGGGGCCTGCTGGATGTGAGGCTGAAAGGGACTTTGGCTTTTCGTTAGATTATCTGTATGCTTTGCTGAAAGGCAAGAGAGAAAGCATCACACACACACACCTTGACACCCTCCTGCTCTGTCAAATGGGATTTTTTTTTTTTTCCAGTTTTTGTTGGGCTGGATTTTGTTAATGTCTGTCCTCTCTTTAAACTTGTTCAACCAAAGTGTGTAGCAGGTTGGAAGTATGTAATTTTTAATAGCTGCAAATATAGGAACTGAGCTTATGTTCATTTGAGGGTGGTTGCTCTCTGGCTTTTCTGAGTTCCTGGAATGACTTTGGAAAGTACAGAAAAGTACCAAGTCTCCCTCTGTGTACAGAGTGATGCATGAGACCTTAGCTGGCTGCTCCGAGTGACTATGCAGGTTAACGATTTGTCAGAAGGACTAAGTCTTGGTGTGAAAGATTAGAATTACTCCCTAAGCTCAGCCCTGTATCTGCTATGGCCCTTTTCTGGAAAACTAATATGGATTGCCTTAGTGCTGGCTTTTCTGTGAGCAGAGCTCAGCAGTGATCTTGCTCATCTTACCAAGCAGCAAACTGCCCCATGAGGAGAACAGCTCAAGAGCCAGCATTGCCTTGGCCCCTAGGTACAAGCCTAGCGCAAGGTATCTTAGCCTACTGACCTCAGAAAAGTGTCTCAGAAGATAAATAAAAAGAAACCAATTTTTAACAAACTCTTTTTGTTGCCACTGGAGGAATTCTCTTGTTTGGTGGATTTTTAGTTGGAGGCAGTTCTATGTTGGGACTTTACATCCTAACTAGTATAACTGAGTGTTCTCATTACACAGAATTTACAGAGGATGGAATTGAAAGCCGGAACTAGTTTGTAGACAGTGTTTATGCAGTAAGCTACTCTTCAAACATCTTGAAATTAATAACAAGCCCACATTTATTTTTTTTTCCTGTGCATTTTGCACCCCTCTTTGCCTTGCCTGGTAGTATGCAGTTTTGTGCTTTGTGGGCATTATCTTCAAACACAGAAGGCGAGGAGTTAATTATTCACTTTTCCTAGGAAGTGGAAACTTGTACCCATGTGAACTGGGTTTAAACATTGAAATGCACATTTCTAGAATTCTCTTGCCCAATAGCTTTCTGTGAGGGCTCCTGCAACAGCATGGAGAAATATGTCTTAAGAAATTGTATGATCAGCAATTAAGTCCTTAATGAAAGCCAAGCAGCCCAAATCGACTTTGTGAAACAATGGAGGTTGAAGGAGGAACTTTGGGTAAAATTCAGAGCTTTGTTAGTGGATCAAATTTTAATTTAAAATAATCTTCCCTTGACGTGGTCGCTGCACAGCTCCTTGGCTACAGGTTGTCTGTGTGAAATGAGAGGCTACTTTTGAACAGTGGGGGGTTTTGGTGGTGTGGTGTGGTTTGTCTGGGTTTTTTTTCTGTGTCCAGAATAACCTCCAAATGTGCTGTGCTGCTTGATCTCCCAGCTGAAGCAAGCAGGGTTACTTCCTTTCATAAAGTCATTTTCAGTTTAAGGCTTAATGTTGTGCCGACTTTTTGAAGCTTGCCTCTGACATGCTCTAAAAGAAGTAGCAAATCAGGAGAAGCTAAGCACTAAGTTTATCTCCTAGTGTGTTGCAGAAGTCTGTCATGCTGTTCTTCACTGTTGGATAGTTGGACCTTTGTGCTGAGCTAGTGGCCCCTGTAGCCCAAGTGGATCTTGTCATTAGATTTTTGGGGTTCAGGCATCTTTCAAGAACTGAACAAAAGTAGTCTCTTTCCATTATTCTCTTCTCTGTCCCAGGGGAAGCCTCAGAGGGGAACTTCACTGGCATTCCAAACATGCTGTGGCACAACTGCAGGGTTCAGATGAATAGGTTGAGCACCATATTCCTTGTGTGGTGTGGTGCTGTGTTTCTTTGCCAGTTGTACCTGCAGCCTTTCTCAATTGCTGGCATGAGGCGAAGGTGTCTCCTATCCCAAGGGGGTTGTAAGTTGTTCTGAAGAATGATGGATCCTGAATGGCTTCTTTTTCTTGACCTACAGGGAATGCTGGTCTGGTTGAAGATGTCCCTACTGACTACAGAGGGATTGGAATAGGTGACCTTTGAGGGTTCCTTGCAACCTAAAGCATTTTATTATAGTGTGAATCAGAGGGTGGCAATATGCACTGTTGTTAGGCAGCTAACCTGATTATGTGCCAGAAATGCTTTCCCAGCACCTGCATACAGGACTCTGGGATTCACCCTTTTTTAGGCACAGGAAGAGTGTTGTCGGGACTGTGATTAGCAATGGTGTCTCTTTCCAAGCAGAAGTATCAAAACTGAACCTTTGCTCCTCTTCCAGACAGTATCTGAGACCAGAGGAGGGAAACTATTTGATTGTGAAATGGGGGCTTGAAGCTGTAATATCAAAGGGAAGCCCTTGCCATTTTTTCATCCTAGAAGGGCAGGAATGCACAGCAAACGCTGTCCGTTTCGCCTACCAAAAGGGATCTAGTGCCTTTACTCCTGTCTCACATCAACTGAGTTTTTGCAGGACATCCAGTGCTTTTTATTTAGGCCCAAACAGCAGGTAAGCCTAGCTCCTGTTTGGGGGCTCCAGGACTTCAGTGTACTGAATTCAATCAATCTGAGAAGTTGCATGCACGTACTTGCGTGACTTAGCTGCAACAGCACAGAGTGCATCAATGGTGGTGTTGGCATGTGACTTGTCACAAAGCAGCACTGGCTGCCTCTGACTTCTGCTGAAAGGTTGCAGTTTGTCACTGGGCTCAGGTTATACCATAAAGAGCAAACTAGTGCTTGTGCTACAGATGCAATGGTGGCTGCAGGGGGCTGGAAGTAAATCTCAGTGTTATCTGTTGTGAAACAGCAGCTCTGTTGTAATTTTGATGTGCAGCTTGGCTTTTTACCCTTCAGCAAAGTGTCTCATACGTTGTCATCTGTAAGTTTTCTTCAAGAAATACAGGAGAAGACTTGGTGTTAAATGAAGCTGGAGATAACCTTGATGAAGTAATGCAGTGCTTTCTCTCTTTCAGTTTAGAGTTTCTATACCTTGGAGGGAATTTCATTACTTCGATTCCACCTGAATTAGCAAACCTGCCTTCTCTTAGCTATCTAGTTCTGTGTGACAACAAGATCCAGAGCATTCCACCTCAGCTGGCACAGTGAGTATTTATTGTCATCGTCCACCAGCTGTAATTAACTCTTTGAACTTTGGGTGTGTGGATAAAAGTACCTGTGAGGACCTATTTGTCCTTCACTTTTTTAATGTGACCAGACTTGAACAAGATCTTCTTAGCACCACATCTCTGCATCTTTTGAACATTGCCAGGCATGGGGATTTAAGCACCTTCCTGGGGAGCCTGTTCCTCTGTTTGAGAAACCTTCCAGTAAGGTTTCTTCTAACAGCCAACCTAAACCTTAAGGCCATTTCCTTTCCTTCTTTCACTTGTTCCTGGGGGTAAGAGACTGACACCCCCACCACCACCACCACCTGGCTCCAACCTCCTTTCAGGTGGTTCTAGAGAGCAAGAAGGTCACCCCTCAGCCGCCTTTTTCTCCAGGCTAAACAACCCAAATTCCCTCAGCTGTTCCTCACAAGACCTGTTCTTCAGACCCCTCTCCAGTTTTGTGGCCCTTCTCTGAATCTGTTCCAGCACCTCAGTGTCTTTCTTGTAGTGAGGGCCCCAAAACTGAACCCTATACCCAAGGTGTGACCTCACCAGTGCTGAGTACATGATGCTCCAAAAAACTGCTTGCCACCTATGCCAGCCCCACCTGACCTTGCTTAGCTTTTGAGGTCTGGTAGTATCACAGCACAAGGTGTTGCAGCCTCAAGCAATGAAAACATGGGGTTTTCCAGGGCTGTCTGCCCTCCAGCAATCATCTTTAATGCATGAGTGAAAGCAGGTAACTTATTCAGAATATTGCATGGACCCATTCTTGATGCATACAAGGAAGCCTCATCTCCCCTGAAAGCACTCTGGTTGTATACTTTTGTTCTGTGCTGCCCTTTTAGGGGGCTTGGGAGGGAAGCAATACTGAAAGGGACAGCAGCCTAGTTAAGACTGTAACAGATCTGAGCCAAGCTTTCCAGGGCACTGTGTGTCCTGGAGCAAAAGCAGGTCTTTCAGCATGAATTCGTGCTTTTAAAGGGAGGAAAAACCTAGAGAAAAAGAAATTGCTGGGAGAGAGGAGGGTAACCAGGTGTGTGTAATGCAGTCGTGGAATGATCCTGTTTGCACATCTTGACTGGGTTTCCATCTCTGTCCTCAGGCTGCATTCCCTGCGTTCCCTTAGCCTGCACAATAACCTGCTGACTTACCTTCCTCGAGAGATCCTTAACCTGGTTCACCTGGAAGAGCTGAGCTTGCGTGGGAACCCACTGGTGGTTCGGTTTGTCCGTGACCTGACATACAACCCCCCAAGCCTGCTGGAACTGGCTGGACGCACGATTAAAACGCGCAATGTGGGCTATGCTCCCAGCGATCTCCCGGAGAGTCTCGTCCGGTACCTGAGCTTGGCCAGCAACTGTCCCAATCCTAAATGTGGGGGTGAGTTCACCTTAGCTTCTCTGCTTCTTTCTTCTGCCTGGTGGGTTTTCTTTCCCTGTGACTCGCTGTGGCTTTAGCAGCTCGGGTTAGATATGTTGTTGCACCCAAATTCAAGGTGCATGTCCCTGGCTCCAGGTCTCCTGCAGACCTGTCTTTAAAGAACCTTGTTCTCTTAAGAGTTAATGTTCAGAGTTGCAGTGCTGGTTTGCTGTATTTGCATGGGAGTGTAAAACAGCATTTCTGTCAAAGCCTTTGCAGTTCATCCCAGCGCTCCACTACGCTTTTATGGTCTGACGTTCGCAATTCATCTGCCCTGAAATAACTTAGGCTAAGTAATGGGCAGGACAACTTTTGCAAGCACTCTTAATACACAGCAAGCTTCATTTCTGCATTGAAAAGAGGAGAGATGCTGTAGTGCCTGGCATTTACCAGGAGCAACTTGTTTAACTTGTGCTTGGGACTACTAGCATGTAGTTCCTGGAAGAAGAGGACTTTGGAGTAAAGCCTGGAGTGCTTGGCCTTCATTTGGCTTAATGCTTAATCTGTATCCAGAGCAGGTGATCTGCATGTTTAGCCTTTAGAAAATTTAAAGGGAAAAAGGTCATTCGTTGCTGTCTACCCTGGAGTCATAATGCAGGCCGTTATCTTCTTACAGGGCAGTATCAAAGCATGCTCTGTGAGCAAAGACAGAACTGGAACTTGTGTTGGAAGGGAGTGAAACTTTTTTTTTTAAGAGTTTTGCATAACTTGGATAGCAGTGGATTGGTTTTGCTCATTTTCACTTTTCCCTATAAACTAGCACAGTACCACAGTTGTTGCTGTAACACTGCAGAAGAGCTTACTCCATACCAGCCAGGACTTAAAACACCACTGGAAACTTCTGGAAATGTCAGTGTCTAAAATCACTTGCTCTGACAGGAAGGGAATGTAATTGTGTGTTACAGCAACACTGTTGCCAGGGAAAGTAGCATCCAAACTCAGCATGGTCACTCCACTCAAGCAGAAGAAAAGCAGAGCTATGAAGGTCTATTTGCAAATGCATTTTTGCTGGCTGGTGGAAGAGGTTTTACAAGTTTGAAAACAAGGTGGATGAATTAATTTGACGTTTAAGAAGTTTGTGAGTTCCCAACCTGAGATTTCTCCCTAATGGTTAGAAGAAATTGCCAGGTTCCTTGGAAGTAGCTCCCCTGTATCTTTTCATATAGGATATGCTGCTCTGAATCACCTACCAAGTACAGTTTGTTTGGTGGGTTTGGGGTTTTTTTGTTTCGTTGGTAGTTTTTTGTTGTTTTTTCCACTGAGCAAAGCTATTTCACCCTTCCATAGGTTACCTGGTCCCTTCTCTTCCTTTCTATATCTGGTGTTGTCAGCTAAATCCTAGTTTGAAGCATGTGCAGGAACTTGCAGAGCTTACGTATGTCTCTCTGTGCAGGGTCTCACGTGTTGTTACTGTTCCCTCTGCCCTGACAGGTGTCTACTTCGACAGCTGTGTCAGACAAATCAAGTTTGTTGACTTCTGCGGGAAGTATCGCCTCCCGCTGATGCACTACCTGTGCTCCCCAGAGTGCTCCTCTCCCTGCAGCTCTGCCTCCCAGAGCTCCACTTCCCAGAGCGAGTCTGACTCTGAGGACGAAGCCAGCGTCGCCGCTCGTAGGATGCAGAAAGTCCTCCTGGGATAACAGGGAGCAAGAACAGGGGAGGATGGGAAAGCAAACGTACCTGAAAAGCAGTAATGGAACAGTGAAGCATGAAGGGTTCACAAAAAAACTGTCCTGAATTCCATGAAAGGGGCAGAACATCTTAGCAAACCTAGACTTGCTTGGTGCGGTGCTACTTAGGAGAACTAAGTTGGTAGCATCCTGCCCTGTAGGGTGTCTGGGGTTGTTAGGGATATCTCCTGCCCAGGAGACTCCTTTCTGCCTTTGTACAGGGTGGGGAGGAGGATTCGTTCTCACTGGAGAATGGTTTAAATATATCTGACACTTCATGGGGCTTCAGCTATCCCACAGAGCAAAAGGAGGCTGTCCAGCTCTGTTAACACTCTGGCAAATCTAAAACAGGCTAATGATGCCACGGGAGTGTGTGTGGACCCCAGTGTTTATATAGCATTTTGATTTTTTTGCTATTTCTGATTTCAGTTACAGATTTTTACATCCATCTACTGAAAATGAGAGCTAGGGTTGTTTGGGTACTTTTTTTCTATTCAGGAGTAATTTTTTTTCCAAACTTCTCTTCCCAGAGGCTTAGGGTTTCTGTGGTGTTACAGGTGTTGCAGCCACCATAGAACTGACCTACATTTTTTCTCCCTTAATATACCAAACTGCTCTTAGTGTTTCCTTCTGTTTGTTATTTTAACTCCCTTTTCCCATTACACCATGAGCGTTGCTGTCCTTATGGTGCCTTGAGAAAACAAGTTATTCTACTGAGACTTGGTATTGCTTCAAATTTGTGGCCACACATGCCAGTGCAAGGGACCAGATGCAATGCTCTGTATCGTGGGGTTTTTTTTTGAGTCTCAGCTTACTGGAGCAAATCTCCTTTTATGTCTGTGAATTGCAGGAAAGGTCTCAGTTGACATTTCTTGTTTCTAAACAACCGTGCCCCCTGCTGCAGCTAGCTCTGCTGTGCTGGGTACAGAGCTGCTTTCCATCTTTAAGGTCATTTGCTCAAAGCAGGCAGCAGCTTAATGGATTAGAAGTAGTAAGAGAAGTGCCATGGAGAATGAGGTTGTTTTTTTCTCTTACTTGTAGCGTTGGGAGGAAAAGCTGGCAGGAAGACTGAGGCACGTTGTCTGAGCACCTTGCACGAGGTCATTTTGAAACCTCTTATTTATTTGTTTGCATTTGCTCTTGGTACAGTAGCTTCGGCAGCCCATTGGTTTGTTCAGATAACACATTCAGTCATCTTGAACTGTGTTTAAAGGAAAGCTGCAGATGCAGAAAATAGCTCAAAATTTTAAAGAGTAAATAGCTTAGGAAAATTAATTAGTATTATGACTTGACATGTATCTGTAAATCTTCTTTAGGGGGCTGTTGTGTGTTTTACTTGGTGAGAGCTGCCCCTTTGTTAATATTTCATGGCAGACAGTCCTTTTGATGCAATTTCAGATAGAGCAAACCCAGCTGTGCCTTCAAATGCATGAGCAGAGCAAATTCTTTGTGTGGAGAAGCTTGAATGAACAAGAAAAACTTTTCTTAGCCCACTTTGGCCCCGTGGGAGAAAATAAAAGCCTGCGTTCTTCTCCTGCATTGAGAAAGCTACACGTGCCTAGTTGAAATCATCTAGCACCGCTGTGTCCTTTTTAATTGTATTTGACACTTTATATGTTAAAGCACTTTGATAATTCTTTTTGGAACTAACTTTAGTGATTTGATTTTTTTTTTTTCTATTAGACTACTTTTTCTTTAATGTGACCCGAAGAACAAGGTCTGTGAAGCTTTGTATGTCCCAGTCTGTTTCAGTGTGGGCTGAACTTCTTGCCTTGCATTTCCTTGACAGCACTGCTCATTTCCCTGCTTTCCTTTTGGACAGAACTGGAATTGGAAAAAACTAATCTGGTTGTACGATTGCACCCTGTCTGTTATTAATCATAGCAGCGCAGTCTGGAGGTTACACAGGCACACAGATTCACAGGGAACTGAACTGCGTGTGCTCTGTGCCTTTCTGAATATGTATGTGTATATTTGATGTATATTTTAAAGGAACCAAGATATGCAAAAGCAACTGGATGTCACTTTAGGAAATTCTGTGAGGTTTGCTTGGGAAGAAGAGCCTACAGATTTGGAGAGAAAGTGAATGCGTGCTGTTAAATCGAGATCAGCGAGTGGACTGTGGTTGGTTCTTCATCTGGTCTTTCAGGTGCTGCTTCCTGTCCCAAGTGGACATAACCATGCCACTGCAGGACAGTACACTGGCTGCAGAGTCACCATTGTGAATTGGCTTTTAGTGTAACAGGAGTGAGCAACTAAATACCGTAGACCTTGACTCTTCTGACAGTGGAAGTGAACCACACTAAGTGAGATCTCAAGATCTTTTAAGCTCAGGGCCATGAGATACCTTTCACCTTCCTTTCTTCCCTTCAGCAGCAACTGTCTTGAAGTTATAAATCTTTTCACATCACTGAAGTTGGGTTTTGCCACAATTCCTGTCTGCACAGGACACCTCTGTGTGTTGTAGGTAAAGACCAGTGGTGGCTGGTTCTAATTCAGCTTGGTCCTTAAGTGCATTTTCTTTCCTGAGTGAGCAGATGCCGCAATGAGGGACGGGGAGGCTGTTTGAGTCTTTGCGCCCAGCGGGGGAGCACAAGGAGCTTTCATTCCTTCCCCCTTCTCTTGTTCCTTCACCCCCTCATACACCGTGTGCCAGGGGGACAGCAGTTTCAATGCTTCTGAGTCCCCTCTCGTGCCTAGATCCCACAGGCAAACTCCCACCCTGTCCCATAGGTTTTCTTCCAAAATTGTGACAGCAGTAGCATCTGGAGACTTGTCACGGACCCATTTCAGAATCAGTTTGAGCTCATGGCTGGATATTTCTTTATGAGGTTTAGCCATGAGCTCCTTCATGAGCTTATAAACGTCCCTTTCCACATGAGAACCATGGTTACCCATGTCTAAAGTTTCTCCAAGCTCACCTGCCAATCTTGAGGAGGTGATCACAGGTGTGCACCCTTTGTCAGGCTTCTTTCAGCCCCAGCTCAAGTTCTTGGAGGCTTGCGACCGGCTGCTACTTCTGTGCAGTCTCGTCTGGCATCACGTCGGACTCACCAAGCAGGCATCCCATTTTTGCCCCAGTTCTGATAGGGCTAATAGGCTAATCTTTTTTCACAGTTTCCTCACTGTAGTCAGGCCAAAATTTGACAGCTTGTGCAGCTGGTATCTCTATGCATTTTTAACAGTTGATAAATTGTCTTGCCTCTTAATTCCTGAATAAAGCTACCACGTTTTCTTTTTGCTGCTGGGCTTTAAAGTGCAATTCAATTAAGTCAGAATTTAAACCAATCAAGGACTTCTGAGAAAAACACAGATGGATGGTTGGTTAGTTGATTGGTTAGGTTTGTTTTTTTCCTTGGAGGTGGCTTTGAGAGGACTAGGGATGCAGTTTTGTACTGTAGTGTCTAACAGGAGTCAGGTTTTTCAGCTGTTGTTCCCCAAAGAGTGGAGGAGGTACCGGGAAATGAAATAGGTAAGACATGACCTTAATACACTGGTGGATGGCAGGGACTAATTCCTGCCACCCCTTTCTTAAGGACCTTGAGAAGTGCTGGTTTTGTCAGTTTTAACTAGCTTGCTTCAGTTCCTACAGCTGCATCTCTAACTGAAGTCTTTAGTCAGTGTTTTGATACCAGTCCCCTTGTTGCTACAGCAGCACAGCAAGTCCAGCTTTTGAAACTTCTTAAGCCAAGACGCAAGTGTGTGAAGCAAAGTTGCTTATTGCTTCTTCCCTACGGGGGCTGGGGCCCTGGCTGCATTCATCCTCTGGCTGGCCATCTCTCTGCCAAGGAGAGCTGCTGGTGTCTTTCTGAATGCAAGTGCTCAATATGAACAGTGGAGTCAGGTTAAAAAGAAACAAAAGATGACTTTTGACTGGAAGCAACTTACACAGTAGCCAGTTCTTTTGTGTTTCTCTTCCTTTATTAGGAGGTGAGACTTGAGGAAGTCAGTAATTTATATTTAAACATACTCTGAAGTTTTTCATGGGCTTCTGTCCTGGTCATTTTAAGTCTTTGAAATCTTGTGTTGAATTGTAATGGGAGTGGGGGGAAGGAAGGGGAGAACCAGCTCCTTTTTTTTTTTTTGTTCCTTACTCTTGTTGGCAATACTGAATGGAAGGAATTTAATCCAATGAAAGTAATGAAACTTAATCCCTGCGATGTGTCTTTGTTACCCAGTTCAAAGCACTATTTTAATGCATCTTATTCACACTGTGCCCACCCTCCCCAGCTGAAGAAACTTCAAGCAGACTGCTTCAGAATATGCACTAATACTGCAGTAACTCTATCTTGGAAACCTTTCTATTGATTATTTCACTTACCTGTCTGACTAGAGGATTGATATTTTACTGATCTGAACATTAAAAGCAGAGAGAGATTCTCATCCAGCCCTTACTGAATTTTTATCATGAACATTTGTTTTAGGAAGTCTTGAAGTGCCTTATGTCTTCAAAACTGTATTTTGCTAGAACTGTATGAATATCTCTAACAGTATTTCACGATGAGCTGTAAAACAAATTGTAAACACTAAACCAAACCTGATATTTCTGCAGTTGTCTGTCTGTTATTTGCTGACATCCCAGTTCTGGTATTGCTGTAGGCGGAATCCTTGCAGAATTGGAAACATAAAAATGGGGTTACAGGAAACAGATGAGATCTGACATGTGCTGTGTAAACCAAGAGTAGGTGAGGCTTCTGAAGGAACTGCCTGCTTGTGACAGACCAGCACTTGTGTTACAGACCAAACTCTGTTCTGCTCCTGGCATAGTGTTGCAGAAGTTACCATTTAAAGGTAGAAGTAACTCCTGGGCAAGATTAAATACGCAGCCCAGAGAAGGTGGTGTCCTGGTGAGTTATTTCGTCAAGATGAAACAGCAGTTCTGCACTTGTTGAATTGCTTCCCTCTTAATACACTAACCCTGAAACCTGTAGATGACTTTTTGAATGTTAATTTTCTGATCATGTTAACTGGCTAATGTGTTCCCATTTCTTTTCTAATCCCATGTTTCCTCCTACATCCTGAAAAGCCTTTGTGATCTATTGCCAAAATGTTTCAGATCCTGCAGTGCAATTACCAGCAGTTGTCGGTGAAGAAATGCGGCGTGTTGGAAAATGGGACAGTGGGAAAGAAGAACTACCTGATACTGACTTCAACAGGAACTATTTCAGAAGTGGTTCAACTTCATGTGTCATGAAAAACCACTCACATTGTGCAGCAGCCCTGTTTCAGATAACATAAGGTACTGGGGAATGTGGTGACCATGCCTGTAATAACCTGGCTGAGAATATTTTTTCCTTCTAAGTAATTTAAAGATATCTTTCTCTGTGCCTTCTTAATGGCTGTCTTACATTTGTGACCAGAACCACAGAAGTGCTGTTTCAGAGGAACCTGTAGTCCAACCGCCTCATTTAAGCGGGGCTATTGCCAGCACTAGTTCAAGTCCCTGTGGATGTGTCTAGCTGAGTCTTGGAAACCTCCAAGGATTAAGAGTCCACAACCCCTCTTTCTCTGGTGCCACAATCTCCTTCTAGAGCAGAATGCTCTCCAAATGACCAGTGTCTTCCTGACATTAGTTGCCTGTTTTTCAGAGATTGTGTTGGGTTGGAAGGGACCCTCAAAGGTCATCTTGTCCAACCCCTTTGTAGTGATCAGAGATGCTTCCAGGCTACCCAGGGCCACATTGAGTCTGATCTCGAATGCCTCCAGAGAGAGGACCTCGACCACATCCTTGGGCAACCTGTGCCGGTATTTACCACTCTCGAAAAAAGCTTCCTCATTAGGTCCAATCTAAATCTACCCTGCTCCAGTTTAAAACCATTACACCTCATCATCTTGCCACAGTCCTTCCTTAACCTTCCTCTAGGTCTGTGGTGGGATTTACCCCCTGAAGGTGAATTTCCACACTAATCAGAATTCTGGAAGTAAAATTAAATCATTATTTACCAAGCTGGCTAAATAGAAAAGCTAATAACACATACATACACACATAAGTAGACAAAAACCCAGCTCAACCTATACAAATCCCTGGACAAAAGTCCAGACACCTCCCTCCCTGAACACTGCAGCCTGCAAGGCTACATTGTCTTACCTTGCCTCTGCCATGTAACCCAAGCAATGTTTCTGTGCAGAGCAGGCGAGGCCAGAGGGACAGAGACAGTGGAAAAAGCAAATCAAGCAAGCCAGAGAGAGAAAAAACACCCTGAACCTCAGATTATGTAGAAAAATAACAACCCAATGAAATGGGATAAATTTATCTTTTCTGCTCAGTCCCCTTTTGGGATATATCCTCAAACTCAGAAATTTTATTTGCAATTTAGGACCCCAGTCTTAACACGATAATAAGGTCTCCTTCTAATCTCAAAGAGCAAATCTCAGCAAAAGTAAAACTTTCTTCTCTGCTTTTAGCACTAAAGCAAAGAGAAGGATGTAAATGATACAAGTTGCACACATGCCTAAAGCAGATACTCGGAAGTCAAAGTGGCAGTTCAGGTGCATGCAGAATTGCACAGCTCTAAAAGGGGAGCATTGCCTTGGCACATAAAGTAGAGCTTACACGTTTTCTACTCGGCTAGGCCTGAACCAGAACTGAATGTATGCACCTTCCCTTTGGCACTAAGGGTGCCAGCTGTGGTTGCCAACCATTTAAAGAAACATTGGAAGAAAGTTGGTCCTAGTGCTCCACTGAAGATGGCCAGGGCCATCTGCACCCTTAGTCACAGTCACGAGATGATGTGCCGCATCCAACCGTCTCTTCACTCTCCATGAGCCACTGCTCTATGGTGACTTCTCAGGGGAGAACTGAGAGCATGTGTTCTTGTACTACTGCTTGCTGAATTCTCATCTTTCACCAGCTTTGACAAGGAAGTTCAACAGCAGTCAAGGTCCTTTTAGAATGGAGGGGAAGGTAATCCCTAGGAGAACCAAAGCCCTGCATCCAGCTGGTCTTTTGTAGCGAGATGTTAGTTCAAAGACTGGTCCCCTGGGGAACACTCGTGACTCTTCTCTGTGTCCTGACCTGGAACTTACTGGTGGCAGCTCAAAGCCTGCCATCAGACGGGCAAAGGATAAAGGTATCTTCAGAGTGTTGTCAAGATACGCCTTCTGTGACCTCTTCTGGACTCTGTGGTAGGAGTGCAGCACCTGAAGTCAGTACTGGCTAACAAGTGGTACGTTCATCCCAAATACGACACTTTGAGTGGCATGGCGATGCCCTACCAGGCTGGCTGCCATTTATACATCTCTGAAGATCGTTGCTGGTGCCTTGCTGAATGACTGCACCAAGCTGCATTGTTCCTTGTGTAAGGGGACCTGACAGACCAGGAGTATTGTGAGGTTCTTGCCCGTGCTGTGGCATGGGCACTGTGACACTGGTAAATTGGAAGGGCAAACATTAAAATATTCCAATTAACCTCAAACCAGCACAACCCTTCATCTGGATGACAGTTTGGCTAGAGACAAAGGGGTCACAAGATGAAGCCTAGCACCTCAGTATGTCACCTTGACATCAGCAAGGATATGAACATCTGATGATGATGAAAGAATGTGTGAAAAGTGCAGGGTTGTGTGTGGAGGTTGTCCCTGAAAGTCAAAAAAATCAGCATTAGGGCCTCAAAAATGGACAAGAAAGGGGAAAGTGACCTTATACAAAACATACATATTATTGAGCAAACATTATCTTGTGTGCTAGACATCATTATTTGGTTGCTTTCCACAGTCTTGCTTTGCAACTGCTGTTTCCTTAACTCTGGGAGGGGAGCAAGCCCATTGTTCCTCAGGAATAGGAGCCACGTAGACTACTTAGGTGGATTCTGCTTGTGAGTAGGATGACACTGAACAAATCTTCACCAAGATGAAAGATCGTGGGAATGGGAGAAGTGTGGTTTCAGAGCTGGACACTAGAGGACCTGGACAGGCTGGAGAGTTGGGCCCAGGCCAACCTGATGAAATTCAATAAGGCCAAGTGTAAGGTCCTGCACCTGGGTAGGCACAATCCCAAGCACAAATACAGGCTGGGTGGTGAATGGCTGGAGAGCAGCCCTGAGGAAAAGGACCTTGGAGTCTGGGTTGATGAAAAGCTCAACATGAGCCTGCAGTGTGTGCATGCAGCCCAGACAGCAACTGAGTGCTGGGCTGCAGCAAGAGCAGTGTGGGCNAGTCTTGCTTTGCAACTGCTGTTTCCTTAACTCTGGGAGGGGAGCAAGCCCATTGTTCCTCAGGAATAGGAGCCACGTAGACTACTTAGGTGGATTCTGCTTGTGAGTAGGATGACACTGAACAAATCTTCACCAAGATGAAAGATCGTGGGAATGGGAGAAGTGTGGTTTCAGAGCTGGACACTAGAAGTAAGGGACTTTTTATTTCTCTTACAATAGCTTCAAGCACACTGGGTGGTTTGTTGGTTTGGGTTTTTTTTTTGTTTGGTTTTGGTTTGTTTTGTTTTTGGAGGTGGGAGGTTTTTTTGAAGGTTGGCAGAAATCTGATCTTTGGAGAACATCCTTTGCATTGGGCAAAGAGGTCACTGCAACTCTTGTCCCTCCTTGGCAGAGGCTCCCTCTGAGCCACCCTGCTCTTGGTCAGAAGGCCCATGGAGCTCCCTAAAGTCACCCCCCTGCACACAAACAGAAGAGGGGCTGGTGAAAGCACAGGCTGAACCTGGTGCTTTGTTTCTGTTGCGCATCCTTCGCATTTATATATCCAAACCTCTTTTGTGATCTGGATCAGACCCGAGTGCTTTGCAGCAGAGGTTTGTATCCTCCAATGCTGCAGTGTGTTTTCCAAAGCCAAGTTTCCCTGGTTGGTCTCTTCAGATATGTGGAGTTAAATTCTGTCTTTCTGTTTGCTTGCCTGCCTTTCTTTAAAGCAGTCATGAGTTTTCTACGAAGAGATATAATCATAAAAGGCCTTGCAAAAATCCCCATGTGACTGGGCTCGTCGAAACACGTTTTGAACTGGGCCAGGAATGTCTGAAATTTTACCTTGGTCTTTCACAACTTGCAACCCCATCTGGCTGCCTTGCACTTTGAAAACCTGTTCAGAGGTGACCCTTTGCCATGGTTCGAAGGAAAAGCCTGCTGTGAAAATCTGGGCAACCCAGCTGCAGTTCATCCCTAGTCCCAAACAAAGCCCTCCAAGTAGCCTGCCTGCAAACCTGTCCCAGTGGTTTTAGGAAAGCAAATTTTGTTTCATGTGTATGTGGAAGGGTGAAGTATGGCCTTAGGAGGCAAAAACATTCCTTGATCAAATACTGCCAGCTGGCATACTTGTCACAGCAGCAGGTGTTTTCATTTCTGCACTCTGAGGTGCCTATAACTGTGGGCCATGAGGAAGAAAACTGCCGTGGAGTATGTCCAGGAGCATCACATTTGCTTCTCCAGCTCTTGCTAAAGGGCCATGGGCATTGTACTCTATTCATGTGGTGTTTAAAAGTATGTATCTGCTTTGGTTTAATGCTATTCATTTGGCCAGCACTAATAGCGGCTGGCAAAGCCCTGATGGGGAGTGATCCTGCTCCTGCATTCCCCACTTCAAGCAGGGGATTGTGGCTAGTAAATCCCCCCCACACCCACCCAGGAAAAGAGGGCAAAGGCAAGCAGGGCGTCTCCCAAGGCCAGCATGTGGCAAGAAGGAGCCTGAGCTTGGTTTGTTTACCTGCACCAGTTACATGTATGTGCCTCTGTGCAATGCCCCTTGCACAGCAAGGGATTTGCAGGGCTTGTCTCCCATCAACAGGGAGTGCAGAAAAATTCCTGGGGAGTCTGCAAGGAGAGAGGCAGTGACTGCTGGTGATATGGGTGGCTGTCCCCAGAACAAGCTGCCCTGTGAGCTGCCCTGGGCTGCTTAGCAGAGTCGTTAACAAGAGCACATCCCCGGGAGCCAATGGAGCCACAGCCCTGGCTGACAGGTTCATGTGAAGTGTCTCCTAGCTTTAGGAAGTGGCAGATGTCTTAGGCATGCTGCAGCCAAGCTTTTGCTCTAGAACAAAGAAGGTTCTCCAGCTGCTGCGTCCTTCTGCTCTGGGTTGTCACAGGGGCTTTGCTCCCACAGCAGTTCATCTGCCCCTCTAAGGTGACTGCCTTCGGTGTGTTGAAAATGAGTGGCAAAAGTGTCACCGCTGTGTCGTGATGCTGGTTACCTAACTTTTGTGAGGATTGCTCTTGTGGTTGAAGGAATGTAGACCCCAGGATAATTACCCAACACCAGCCTCCAGGCAAAGTGTCCACCAACAAACACCATCTAACATCCTTTGTGGTTTCCTGGCAAAAGTACAATACAAGGTAGGTGATCTATGTCGTTCATCGTGAGGTCTGAAGATGGCTTTTGTAAGAGGCGAGCAAGGAGGCAACGTCCTCTTTATCAGGATTTTCTGAACTCCAATCTCTCTTCGTACCACCTGTAGCTTTTCAACAAATTCATCCCATACATCACAAGTGTCTAGTGAGGGTAGGTTTCGCCTGGTGCTTTTTTCCAGATCATCACAGTGTTGTAGCCATCTTTCTAGGGCCAAAGATGAAGCTTGATGATACTTTGACAGGGCAAAATGAGGCATATCTGCTTTGATCTGACGTTAGTTAACTAGCAGTGGCGTGATACAGAGCCTACAGGGGCAGAACGTTCTTCATCATATGTAAAGGTAACAGATGTTGATTTCTACGTGGACTGAGATGCATCAAGTGAGAAGCATGGAAAATGCCTATTGAAATCATAGGCTGAAGGAGACCTTTAAGATTATTGAGTCCAACCATTAACTCAAGACTGCCAAGTCTGAATAGTTGTTTCACGTCAATCATATTGATGTATCAACAGATGAATCCTCCAGTACTATCTGAGGTGACCAGGAGCTTCATGGTTATCATGACCCAGAAAACTCTTAAGATGATGCCTGATTCTTCACCAATGAAAAGCCTTTTCATCCTTCCAAAGACACTTCAAACAACTGTAGCAGTCGTAGTCCTGGTCCAGGCAACCACGAGAGGCTGGCGTGGGCCCCTGAGAATTTTGTTCAAGCAATGCATTAATTCCTGACACCCAGGGTAAGTAGCTTGGCAACACGAAAGTTGAGCTTGGCACCAGAAAAGACTGTCCCAGTCACCTTTTGCTGCTGCTCCAGCTGCCAGGATAATGTGGTTTTCCAAACTTACTTCCTAGAAACTTCATACACCCTTGGGTTTCACTAACCATTTTAGAAGCTGCCTTGGTGTTTTATGAGAAGACATCGATTCTGGTACTCCTGGTTAGCATGATAAAAAAAACCCTCTGTGGCTCTGCTGGGTTTACACCACTTAGAATTTGGGATCTAGCCCCACACTCCCCCACGGTAAATTACCACACTACTCAGAATTTGGAAGCGAAATGAAATTATTATTTACTAAAGTAGGCTAAATATAAAAAGTAATAAACATATATAAATATGTGTGCACATATACAACTAGGCAAGAGCCCAGCTACCCTGCTGGACAAAGCTGTAGTTGGCACAGAGAAGCAAGCAAGGCCAGAGGGATAGACAGAGGGGAAAACAAACAAGCAAGAGAGCAAGAACACTCTGAACTCCAAACTACATAGAATTTTCTTAGACCAATGGAATGGGAAAAATATCTCTCATATGTTGTTCAGCCTTTGAGTAGAGTCCATCTCACTGAACTCTCTCTTGAATTCTCTGGAAAACTTTTATTTACAATTAGGACCCAGTCCTAAACTGTAACAGTGGCCCATGTGTTCTCTTCACCATAATGTACCTGAACATCCCAGGCCTGAGGAGCTTCCACCTGCCTGTTGGATTCTACATAGCAGCCCAATCATTTCAGCAGCAACTTTCTCTTCTGCCCAGAGAATCACAGGTTGGAAGATGTCTCCAGAGGTTGTCGTCTCCAACCCCCCTGGCTAAAGGAGGCTCACCCAGAGCAGGTTGCACAGGAACATATCTAGGTGGGTTTTGACATTCTCCAGGGAAGAAGACTGGGCAGCCTGGTCCAGTGCTCTGACGCTCTCAAAGGGGTTTTTTATTCTTTAATTTTTTCCTCCTCTTCCCCCTTCCCTTTTACAGAAGAGAGGAGAGGGGGAAAAAAATTACCAAAAAAAACCAAAAAAAAAAAACCAAACACACAAAAAAACCCCAAAAAAAACCCAAAAAAACAAAAACCAAAACCAAAACCAACAAAAAAAACCCCATGCAAGCAGCTTTCCAACCATTGAAGTCCTCTTTCTCTTGTCATGAACTTCTGTTCATCATTCTCCATCGTGAAAAAAGCCGACAAATACCTGGTCTTCACAAACTCTTACTCACTAATAAGTGTCTTCTCTATATAAATTTGATTGGTAAGCATCATCAACTTTTTCAACTTCCCTTTCCCTCCCCTTTTCCCTTTCCCTTCCCTTTTATTGTTTTCCCTTCCCTTTTTCCTTTTCCTCTTTTCCTTTCCCTTTTTCCTTTCCTTTCCTTTTTTCCCCTCTCTTCCATTTTTCTGTCTTCCTTTCCCTTTCTCCTTTTTCCTTCCCCCTTTCCCTTCCCTTTTTCCTTTTTTCCCCTCTCTCAGGAAAAGAAGGGTGTGTTTATGTTCTTTTTAAAGCAGCTGATGATGAACAGCTTTCAAAACCAAACCAAGGAGTTCACAAAGTCAAGGCTGGTGTGTGCCGCACTCCCAAGTCTGTGATTACAGCTCCTTTAAATGACAGCCAGCAAAAGCTCTTGTGAGTTGTAAAACATTTTCCCATCTCAGTTTCTAAATGTTGGGATGAAGCAATCTGCAGTCTCTGCTTCGCGTTTCTTAGTGGCAACAAAGCGCTGAGCTCATTTATCAGAGTGCCTCAAAGCTCAGTTAAAAACACCCTGTGCTAGGGAGCTGTGATTTTTGAGTCCTTGACTCAAAATAACATCAAAGGCCACAGAAAATCTATCATACAACTAGTATTTCAGGTGCAAAATATGGGCATCTTGAATCAGAATGATTTTGGTTGGAGAAGACCTTTTAGATCACTGAGTCCAACCACTGACCTAATACCACCGCATGCTTTAAACCACATCCTGAAGTGCCATGTCCAAGTGTTTTGGCAAACGCCTCCGGGGACGCTGACTCCACCACCTCCTGTGCAGCCTCTTCCAATATCTGACCACTCTTTCAGGAAACAAATTTTCCTAATATCCACCCTAAACCTCTCCTGGTACAACTTGAGGCCATTTCCTTTCGCTCTATCACTTGATACTAGGGAGAAGAGACCAACATCCACCTCGCTACAACTTCCTTTCAGGGAGTTGTAGAAAATGAGGTGGTCTCACCTCAGCCTCCTTTTCTGCAGACTAAACAACCCTGTTCCCTCAGCTGCTCCTCAGAAGATCTGTTCTCCAGACCCTCACCAGCATCATTGCCCTTCTCTGAAAGTGCCTCTGCATCTCAAGGTCTTCCTTGTAGTGAAGGAGCCCTAAACTGAGTCCAGGACTCAAGCTGTGGCCTCACTAGTGCTGAGTACAGCAGGACAATCATCTCCTTAGTCCTGCGGTTCCTGATAGGAGGCCAGGATGCTGTTTACCTCCTGCTGTTCCTGACAGGAGGCCAGGATGCTGTTTACCTTCTCAGCCACCTGGGCACACTCTGGCTCATGTTCATTTGGGTGTTGACCAATGCCCCCAAGTCTTTCTCTGCTGGGCAGCTTTCCAGCCACTCTGCTCCTGCTCCAGCCTGGAGCATTCATGGGGTTGTTATGACCCAAGTGCAGGACCCAGAACTTCTCATACATTTGGCCTCAGCCCATTGTTACAGCCTGCCCAGGTCCCTCTGCAGAGCCTTCCTGCCTTTGAGCAGATCAACACTCCCACTCAATCTGGTGTCATCTGCAAACTCACCAAGGGTGCATTGAGATTATTGCCCACAAAGGATAAGAGGTACCTAAGCAGCTGTGAAATTGAGTGTTGCACATCCAGGGGAAGATGCTGTAAGTGTTGCATTTGGAACACCAGTTCTGCTTTCAGCATTTGTTTATCCCTGTTTTACAATGAGCAGGCAAAAATTGTCTCCTTGTGTGCCAGGCTTGCAGTCGTCTTCTTGTTTCTTAGTCATCACTCCTCCTCCTGTTCCTGCTCCACTTTCCCCAATAAACTCCTGTCTTACAGCAACGTTGCAGCTGACTTTAAAGTAGGCACCTTAAAAGCAGTAGCATTTAATGTCACCTAGCCACTGTTACTCAAGCTGTTCTTTCTGCAGGATGTGCTTGTCCTCTCCACCTTATGCATTGTCCACTTTCTCATTGCAAGGGTTCTCAAACACTGGAATAGACTCCCCAGGGAAGTGGTTCAATCCCCATCTCTGCAGGAGATTAAAAGAGGCAGGGATGTGGTGCTGAGAGACATGGTTTAGCACCAGAATTGATAGAGTTAGATAATGGTGGGACTCAACCATCTTACAGGTCTTTTCTAGCCCGAATGACACTACACTTCTGTGCTGATGCCATAAATAAATATTACATCTTGTACATGGAGGAACTCCACAGCAAACCCTCCCTTTATCTGCCTCTCCCTCTCTATGCTACTCCCCACCTCTGCACTTGCTGCTCTTTGCACATACTGGTCTTATCCTGACCACCTTCTTAGAGATATTTGTTGCCAGGGGCATGGGTCCATTCCTTCAGAGATTTTAGTCCTCTTCTTACCTTCCCACTTGCTTTGTTTCCTTCCTTGAATTCAAGTGTAATAAATTATTCTTGATATTACAGATATCCAAATGTGGACGGTGGTGACTTCAATTTCCCAATCCTGTCTCTCACAACTTACTCTACCTTTGTCTCTGAAGTCAACAGCACTATCCTTCTGAAAGTCAAGTCTTTGTGTTCATCTAGCAGATTTGATGCAACTTCTCAGTCTTACTGGCTTGTCTTTACTCCCATTTGCTTCCCCACTGCACTCCTTTATTCTCTTATCTTCTTTAACATAAAGGATTTCCCATGTCCTCATCGCATTCCTTTTCCCTTCCACTCCTCATGGCAGTCTCTTCTCTGGCAGCCAGCACATGCATCAAGGATGTGCCATTCTGCCAAGGATCCTCATTTGAATGGACATGCTTTTCTATAGTGCTCTTCCAAGTGGTTGGGTGCCTTCCTTTCTTCTGTCCTTACTCTGTCTTGCCTCTACTTCCTAGTGAGCTCAGAGGCACCTTCTTCCACTGCTTGCCCTTAGCACATGGTAGCTGTTCCCACACAGATGGATGTAAGCCTGCTGCTCTCTGCTCCAGGATGCCCATTCACCTAAGTGCCACCTCCGATGGACATGGAAGTGTCTTCATTCAATATGCTCCCTCCAGCCTCAGAAGTGTATGTTGAACAGTGAGCATCTGCTTCATAGAATCATAGAACGAGAAGGTTGGAAGGGACCTCAAGGATCATCTAGTTCTAACCCCCTGCCATAGGCAGGGACACCTCCCACTAGTACAGCTCACTCACGGCCTCCTCCAACCTGGCCTTGAACACCTCCAGGGAGGGAGCAGCCACAACCTCCCTGGGCAACCTGTGCCAGTGCCTCACCACCCTCACTGGAAAGAACTTCCTCCTGACACCCAGTTTAAATCTCTCCTCTGCCAGTTTAAAACCATTGCTCCACGTGGTTGTCAGCCTCAGGTTCAGGCTGAGGTCTTAGTCTTTGCCTCTAAGGACTGCCACAAAGCAAGGGTTTTCCTTGACTCTGAGGATCTGGAAATGGGGATGCATAGTCCTTGCCTGGCAGCTGAGTGCTTAGCAGCCAGGGAGAGAAGTTCCAGGCCCTCCTCATGACAAGAGACAACCTCAGAAGGAAGGTGACGGCCTGTCTTTTCTATTCTCCTCAGGAAAAATGCTTCAGATGTGGCAGCTAGAGCCAGAAGTGAGAGATGCTTCTGGTGTGCATTAGATCCGCATTAATAGAAAGGGGTTTGCTTTTGGTTTTCTTCTCTATTGTTAGGAAGAAAAACGTCTTCACCACACCAGGTAGAAGAATGAACATGGTGAATAACTGGGGTGAGATCATTATATGACTTCAGGAGTAGTCATGGACTGCTGCAATTGAGGGAAACTATCATTTCCCACCTGTTATTTAGCAGATGGGCACAGCTGAAACTCGGCTCCACTTCAGACTTTATTGTTTCCCTGTCAAATCCTAAGCGGCTGAGGTACCTCCCAGGAGACCACTAATCGCTGCTGGGGCTGGGTGTTGCTGGCAGCACCGAGTGAACCTTGAAAGGTTTGGTGGTTCAGATTAGCATCAAAGGGGCTGAATGCTTCCCCCGGGTTCCTGGTCATGCTAAAGCTTTATTAAAAGTCCTACCCTGAGACTCAGAATGAAAGGAGAGAGTGAGCAGGCTCATTGGCAGTATCTGGCGTGACCAGTCCCCTGTGAGCTAAACTGGTATCCTGTGTCAGCATGCACTCAGGCCTGGGCAAACCTGGGTTTTAAACTAGAGCAGGGTAGATTTAGATTAGACATTATGAAGAAGTTCTTTACTATGAGGGTGGTGAGACACTAGAACAGGTTACCCAGAGAAGTTGTGGATACCTCATCCCTGGAAGTGCTTAGGGCCAGGCTGGATAAAAGCTTTGATCCACCCGGTCCAATGGGATGTGTCCCTGTCCCTGGAAGGAAGGTTGGAGCTAGATGGTCTTTAAGGTCCCTCTCAACTCAAGCCATTCTATGGTTCTAAGAAAGCCTGGCTGGTCCCTGAAGTGCTGTGTCCTTTGCATTCACTCAAAAGTGTCACTGTTGCACCCAAGCACCGTCCTTCACTGAAGCACCACCTAATCTCAGAGGACATTACCCATTCATTTATCAAAGCCAGGGACCTGTGAAGCCCAAGTTTACAATGGAAAACACAAGAGGAAAAAGCAACAAGCAGGAAACCAGGTGGTTCTTCAGCTGCTTGGGTTTTTTCTCCACGTTTTCTGTATGATGGTAAAGAAAATGTGTCATTCTGTGGGCAGCCCAGCCAGGGCTGCCCTGCCTTCCCACCAGCAGACCAGCTCGTCTGCCATAAGGTCTGGTTCTTACCTGATCCTCTCTCTGTAAGAGGCATTCACGGATGTCTGGTCAGGGTTGTGCACATGCTCATACCCTGTCTGGAAGCAAGATAGGAAACAATTCATCAGGTTTCACTCTCCTCTGACCATCCACCAGAACTTACAGAAATTTAATGGCATTGAGACTCCAACCTGCTGTTAAATTTGTTGCAGTTTGCCAGGTGGTTTTAAAATTGTTGGTTAAGCGAGGGCGGGGGACAGATAAGCACAAGCATTGGTTAAGTCTCATTCCCTTAGGAGGTCACTATAAAAATGGGAATGGTCCTAACTGTTTGGTGAGGATCTTGGTGAGGCAATCATTCATCTCAGAGTCCTCAGACCAAATCGGTATGAACATCCTTGTTACCCAGAGCCAAGTAGGTGCTTGGTGCCTCCTGCACCACAAACCTTGCTCACAGCCTCCCTTTGTTTACAGGCTGCCTACATGCCTGTGTGATGCTTTCTCAGAAACCCTACCCTGATGCTCTTTGGCCTGACACAGTACCCAATTCATGTTTTCATAGAATCACAGAATCAACCAGGTTGGAAGAGACCTCCAAGCTCACCCAGTCCAACCTATCACCCAGCCCTAGCCAATCAACCAGACCATGGCACTAAGTGCCCCAGCCAGTCTTTTCTTGAACACCTCCAGGGATGGTGACTCCACCACCTCCCTGGGCAGCCCATTCCAATGCCAATCACTCTCTCTGGGAACAACTTCCTCCTAACATCCAGCCTAGTCTTTCCCTGGCACAACTTGAGACTGTCCCCTCTTGTTCTCTTGCTGGTTGCCTGGGAGAAGAGACCAACCTCCACCTGGCTACAACCTCCTTCCCCCCACCAAAAATGTGATAATTTGTGTATGGGAAACTATCTTTTAAAAAGGCTGGCTACATCTCTCCCACATCCAACAGATAATTTGCTCCACCAGCTGCCCTCCCGATCTGCAGACAGCCTCATCTCCATCTGGAGTTGCCATTGACCAGGTGCAGAAAATCTTCAGAAAGACTTTTCATCACCTCATGGATCTGCTTAACAGGTGGAGGAGAAAAGATCAGGGAGAGTTGAAGTAGACCAGACACTCCATTGACAATAAGCCCCAGCTCCTTTCTTACAGGAAACTAGCTGAACAGTGGCTGGAAGGAGGTCATGTCTCAGACCCAAACCTTATGTGCCTTTCTGACCTAACCCCCTCTCAGAAGAATCTTGGATTAGCCTTATTTTGCATAGGAGACAGGCAGGATGAGTAGGGTGTTGCTAACAAACCAGTTTTCACTGGTAGGAGTAAGCTTCAGTAGAAACCACACTGGAGCTGACCTTCCTGCCCTAGCCATGTTCTAAATGCCATAGGTTTTGTTTACAAGGGGATGTGGATCTCATGCTACTAGTGGATACTTTTCTTCCACCATATCCTTAAAGTCTTTCTTTGGATCCCTCTGGTTCTTCCTATTTTTTCCCTATTCCTGTTCTCACTTGGGTCATTCCTAAGATCTCGGCTTGTCCGCCTTGCAACAGCACGGCCCACATCAACCATACAAAGACTGGAAGAATCTCTTTCTGAGGGATTATTTGAAATCTGGTAGGAGCTGTTGGTTACAAAGAAAACAGCTTTTTGCCCTTGTCCTGAATGGAGCAGCACCAGCTGGCCTCAGATTGTGCAGTGGCAGGAATAAGTTACAAAGGCATCCTAAAACACTTCATGGAAGCATAGAAAATAGCCTTGAAAGGGAATGTGATCTGGTCCATAATGCCATCCTCACCTTCAGCAACCTTCTAGCAGGTATTTCACCCTCCAAATGGACAGCCTTGCAGGATGCATTGGGAGAAGCAGTGGGGAACCTCCTCAAGTGCAGTGCTTCAGCTCAGTCTGCAAGTTTCCCACACACGTTCAGAGCTGCCTTAGCAAGGCAAACAATTATAATGGGCAGCTTCCATTCAGAAGAATAAAGAGGAGTTAAGAAGGAACCATTTAGGAAGGGTCACGAAGCCAACAGGATGGTGTGGGAATGGACTTGCAGAATCATTTTGCTTGGAAAAGACTTCAAGTCCGTTATGCCCTGAAGATCATCAAGCCTAAACCTTGAGCTAATGCCACCATGGCCACTAAGCCATGTTCCAAAGTGCCATGTCTCTACACCTTTTAAACACCTCCAGGGACAGTGACTCCACCACCAACTTGGGCAGCCCATTACAATGCCTGATAACTCTTTCAATAAAGAAGTTTTCCCTAATACTCAATCTAAACCTTCAATAGCAAGAGATTATTCAAGACTTCAGGAACTTCAGAAAAGTACAATGAACTCCAAGTGGTCACTTCAAAGATCCTCTTCCTGTGAGCTGGAGGAAAGGACAGAAGCTCCTGGAGGTTGAAGCAGTGGCTGGTGTTTGAGAGAGGCTGCATTGTGTGCAGAGCTCAGCCCTGGTCCATGGAAACAAACTGGTGCTACAGGATGGCCTGCCTGTCCAAAGCTCAGCACCCAGCCTCACAGTCTGAAAACAGGCTGGAAAAGGCAGGATGTTTTCAACAAACCCTGCAAAGAGAATCTTCAAATGGGCAAAAGCATCAACAATTTAAACCAAAGGCAACACAGACTAAGTGAATCTCACAGAATCACAGAATACATCTGGTTGTAGGAGACCTCAAAGATCATCCAGTCCAACCCTTGATCCAGCACTGAAGGGTCAACACTAAACCACATCCCCAAGCACCAGGTCCACACACTGCCTAAACACCCCCAGGGATGGTGACTCTACCACTGCCCTGGGCAGACCATTCCAATGTCTGATAACCCTTTCAGTGAAAAAAATATTTCCTAATATCCAGGCCAAACCTCCCCTGGCACAGCTTGTAATGATTTCCTCTAGTCCCATTGCTTGTCATCAAGGAGAAGAGCCTGGCCCCCTCCTGGCTCCAACCTCCCTTCGTGTAGTCGTAGAGAGTGATGAGATCTCCCCTCAGCCTCCTCCTCCTTAGACTGAACAACTCCAGCTCCAG
Organism: Eubucco bourcierii; assembly: GCA_013396675.1. NCBI lineage: Eukaryota > Metazoa > Chordata > Aves > Piciformes > Ramphastidae > Eubucco > Eubucco bourcierii. Next base: position 151,770 of record VWZE01015523.1, read on the forward strand.
CTCAGGTACAACTTGCAGGACATGTGTGCCAGGCCTCACTGCCCTTCTCTGTGAAAATGTGACCCGTGAAAAGAAGAAAATAACCAGTTCTTTGAATTCCAGAATGAAAAAATTCACCAGTAAGAGGAAAAAAAAAATTCCTCTGTGGGAATGAACGGGACAAAACCAATATTGCAGAGTGTGGCCAGATGGTTTCTTGAAAAGAGATGTCACAACTGCTGGCTACCACATGCTGAGAACAGAGATAGGGAGTGGAAGAGATGAAGATGGTGCTTTATGCTAATGACATCACTTGCTTTAGAATGAGAGGTAGCACAGAGCAGACTGCATGTAGATCAACCTGCTAATTAGGAAGGCCTGAGAAGGTGCAGTCTGTGCACACCCGTGTGTAGGACTGACTCCCTCATCAGACAAGGCCCAGGAAGGATGTCTCTCTGCAGGCTTATTTGCAACGTGTGAAATGAAAACTGTATTTGCATAAAGAATGTAATTCTAGGTCACATCTGTGGAAATTGCCTGCAGGCCACAGCCAAGTCTCATGAGAGACTGAGACTGAGCCTGGTGGATGATGATTTCCCAGCGGAGGATGTATCCATCCAGCACACACTTTCCAGATTCACGGTGACAGGTAAAGAAGGATTCACTGCTGAGCTACCAGAGGTTAAGTTTCCTACTTATAGATTTACAGAGTCATCAAGATTGGAAAAGAGCTCTAAGATCATCAAGTCCAACTGTCAACCCAGTGCCATTCCCACCATGCCAGGTCCCAGAGAGATTACAACCAATGTGAGCAAAGTCAGGACAATCACAGGCAGTCGTATACAAATTTGGATTTTCAAAGAGACTGATTTTCCTCAAACTGAGGAAAATACAATTTCCAGTTCATCTAGAAGAAAATGTCAGCAAACTTAGTGAAATCTGACTGAAAAGTGAGTCACTTAGGAAATATTTAGTGGATGACCAAAAGCTGTAGTTTCAGTTTCAAGCTCTGTGCACTGGCTAAACATGGATTCTTGAGGGCAGATAGCGCATGTGTGTCAAATGGGTTGGAGCCCTGCTACTTGTCTGGCCACAAAATCACAGAATCCTAGAACTGTTTTGATTGGAAGAGATCTTTAAGATCATCAAGCCCAACCATTAACCGAGCACTGCAAGGCCACCACTTAACCATGTCCCTCAGCACCATGTCTTCATATCTTTTAAATACCTCAAGGGATGGTGTGCAGGTTCAGGAGTTCCCTGCCCCCCCCTGTGAAATGACCCAGACTAGAACTCAGCCAGCTGGAAGTTAAGGACTGAAGCTCTATTTACAGCTCAGCACAATGTACAGCAGAGATATACACTACAGACAGGAATAGTTACAGACATAGACAAGTTAAAGGGAATACAGAAACACAACTCCCCTCCCAGAAATCAGAGACCCCAGGAGGGGCTCCCAACCACCCTTCCACCTTCTCCCCACCCCTGTACCTTACCCCAAGGTTTGCCTTATGCTCAAGATGAGTTTGGAGGATTGGCCAGGGGGGTTAGAAGGAAAATGGTTAGTGAGATTACTCGGCAGAGAAAAGGAAGCCAGAAGCTGCCAGACCGAGACGCTGTGCCCCAGAGACTGACTTAACTGTGTTTCGAGTACTTACTCTTAAACATCTCAGCAAGCCTATGAGTGCAGCAGACATCACCATTGTTTCCTTTTCACAGCCTGTAATATAATTTTCTCTATTAAAATATTCCAATTAGCCTCAAACCAGCACAGATGGTGTCTCTACCACTTCCCTGGGAAGCCTGCTCCAGTGCTTTACAACCCCTTAGAAGAGAGGTTTTGCTGCTAACAACCGGCAAACGGGTGTCTCACTCTACAAAAATCAGCTCCAAACCCAGTAAACTTGACACCAATATCATTGGGTGCACCCTGGGTATCCATGGCCATTCCTCCAAAGTGCAGCACACCCTTTCCTGCCTCCTGACAAAACGCACAGGCATTTTCCTGGTGTTCCCAACATCCTAGCTGCAGCTGCACGTTGTTCCACAACGCCAAGTGACAATCAGAGGAATGTCCCAGCCATCAGAGGCCTGCAAAGCTCTTCAGGACAAGGCTGCAGCCTTGCTTCTTCTGGATGAGAAGAGGTGATGCACATGCATGCATGTGTAGCACTTGCCGTGGAAATGGCCACACGCTCAGCACTTTGATTCTCTTTGGAGCTAAACCCAGGAGCAAAACCAAGGCAAGCACAAAGCAGCAACTTTGTTACCACTGTGTACAAGCAACTTAGTGATAGGCACCAGTCAGTGGGTCAACGCAAGTGCTTTCTGTTAGCTGGAGGAGGAGGAACATGGCCAGCAGGTGGAGGAAGGCCCTCCTCCTCCTCCTCTGCCCTGGTGAGGCCTTCTCTGGAATACTGTGTCCAGTTCTGGGTAACTCAGTTCAAGGAAGGCAAGGACTTAGCAGAGAGCTGCTGCTGAGGGGACTGAATCTACTTTATGAGGCAAGGCTGAGAGAGCTGGGGCTGTTTAGCCTCGAGGAGACTGAGGGGAGATGTCAGTAATGCTTACCAATATTTAAAGGATGAGTGTCATGAGAATGGAGCCCAGACTGTTCTCAGTGGTGTCCAGGGCATGGGGCAATGGAGACAAATTGGAACATAGGCAGTTCCACATAAAACAGAAGGAAAAAACTCTTCACTTTAAGGGTAGCAGAACACTGGAACAGGCTTCCCAGAGAGGTTGTGGTGCCTCCTCTGGAGGCATTTCAAACATGCCTGGCAATGTTCCTGTGTCATTTACCCTAGGTGATCCTGCTTTGGTAGTGGGGCTGGACTAGACAATCTTTAGAGATCCCTTCCAACCCCTATGATTTTGTGATTCTCTGAAGCAGAAATAAGGCAGCCAGATTCCTCTTCTGAATGGCCACATTTCCACTCCTCTCCCCTCTCTTCCCTATGTGACACATTTTTGGTTTATGGTCCTGATTTTGCAGATGTGGAGATCAGATTGGTAAGTCTAATCTAAGAGTCTGCAGGTTTTAAGATATCAGATATTTTAAGATACTGAGATGAGGAGAATCTTCATCACAGCCACTGTGAGCTGTGGCTAGAATCATAGAATTATTTTGGTTGGAAAAGACATCTAAGATCATTAAGTCCAACTGTTGGCCTAACACCACTGTGGCCATTGAAGCATGTTCCAAAGTGCCATGTCTACACTTTTTGCAAACACCTCCAGGGGTGGCAACTCCACCACCTCCTTGTGCAGCCTGTTGCAATGCTGCCCTGACCACTCTTTCAGTAAAGATTTTTTTCCTAATATCCAGTCTAAACCTCCCTTGGTGCAATTTGAGGCCATTTTCTCTCTATATCACTTGATACTAGCAAGAAGAGACCAACCCCCACCTCACCCCATCTTCCTTCCAAGCAGTTGTAGAGAGCAATGAGATTTCCTCTCAGCCTCCTTTTCTTCAGAGTAAACAACCCCAGGTGCCTCACAGGACCTCTTCTCCAGACGCCCTCACCAGCATCATTGACATTCTCTGGATGTGCTCCAGCACCTCAGTGTCGGTCTCGTAGTGAGAGCCCCGCTGAGGGCATCAGGGCCGTAAGAGGCAGAAGAAGGAAACAGGCAGCTCGGGGATGCCGAGTGAGGCGGTGGGTCTGTCCGCACGACTCCGAGTGTTGCTCATACGGAACATACCTGTTGCAATAGTCACCTCGGCTACCACCGGCCATGGGGCTGCAGAAGCGGGTGGCAGAGCCACCCTCGCGTTTACTCACCTTCTCCGTCCGGTTTTGCTACCACACACGTGGGGTTTTTGTGCTGCCTCAGCTGCAGGCAGCGCCCAGCCCAGACGGTTCATTACCGGCCGGGCCGCGTCCCTGCCTGCAGCAGCCCGGGGCGGGGACAGGAGAGGGGCAGCGCCATGGACCGCGGGACTTAACGGGACACGGGGACAGGTCAGATGGGCCGGAGAGCTGGCGGGCTGTGCTGGTGGGGGTCCCGGCTCTGGTATAAGATGTGTTTTGGGGCCAAGGTGATGGTGGTGACACTGCTGTTGTATGAAACAACCCCACCAGAACAAGCTCATCCTTTGGGGTTTCCCTCCTGCTGCCCGAAAGGCTTTGTCCCGGGACAGACAAAAAAAGGGGCCGGAGCCAGCGCTCCGGCGGGAGGAGCTCGGTTGCCCCTGCCCCTCCCCGCCGCCCGCCTCCGCTGCGCCGAGCTAGGGCGGTGTGGCACGGCACGGCACGGCACGGCACGGCACGGCACGGTGCTCCGCGTTCCCCGGCGGCAGTAGCCAGGGCTGCTTTCGGTCCAGCCCGGTAAGGGAGCACCCAGCCAGCCTCGCAAGACAGGTGGGTTTGGGTCTCGGCGGTGTATGGATTGGTTTTAGGGAGAGGCGGAGCTGGCAGTGGTGGGTGGGGGTACGTGGTTCTAGCAGGTCCCGGCGGTGCCCTGCCGGTAGCAGAGCTGAGAGGAAAGTCGCCGTTCGCCTCCCGAGATGTTGTTTTGCCTTTGGTGTGCTTTATCCCCCACCTCGTGTCCCCATCTCCGTGGGGGTGCCGTGCAGCCCTGCGGGACACCCTGAACTGGGCCGCTGGTTACCAAAAGAAAGCAGCACCCCGAGATCTTCCACGCTGCGGCAAGGGGCCGGTGGTGGTGGGCAGGCCAGGTTCGATGTCACATTTTGGGGACGGAGCACACTTTCTTTGCCGTTTGCCGCTTGTGCTGGCCTTTTGTAGCTCTAGAAAAACACTCTCCCAAACACTCCAAGGAGGCAGTGGGAGTGGGATCCCACCCTTTAAGGGCTGTCTGGCAAAGATGTGGATTTCCAGCGTTGGTTAATGTGGTCTAACAAAACTGACGTGACCTGGGCAAGCCTTGCAGAGTTTAATTTGGGGTGAAGAAAGGTTGCAACTAACCTCATGGTGGCAACCTGTCTGTTTTGAAGGAGTCCAGCAGAGAGGGACCTGTGTGCTCCTTCAAGGCTGAATTCACAGTCCTGTCCCTGCCTCCCAGGGTAGTCCCCCAAGAAACACTCTAGGACCCAGAGTTTGCTCCCTCTTGACTGCTGGAGTTGAGCATCGCACAGGACCCAGGGTTCTGGCATGCCTCAGTGAGGGCAACTCATGGAACCCTCAGCCGACATGGATTTTCCACTGCCCCACAGGTGCTCTGCAGCCTGAGAGGAGCAGGGAGAAGGCCAAGGAAACTGGATCCCTGGTAACTGGGAGCTGTCAGTGTTGAGTTGCAGCTGGCGTTTCTTGTGTGTCTGTGCTGTATCTGCCACATTGCCTCACCTGCCTGGAGCTGGGGCATTGCATACACTTCTACTGCAGACCCTGTCACACCTCTAACTCTGGAGCTGCACCTCTCAGTCCTTGAGAAAGCCTCACCACTACGAGCACCGTTTTCCTTGTGGAAACCTTCGTGTGGCCCTGTCTCTTGATGGGGTGGTTGCTTTCCCCAGCAAAGGGATGAGAAGCCTGAGGAGGGAGACTACTGGGTGCAGTTTGACAGCCTGTGGTATCCAAGAGGTGAGGTAGATGAGCTGTGGACATCTCCAGCTGTCAGAACTTTGAGTCAAATCTGTCTCCTAGGGGGAATCGTTCCCTGCTGCTTGCTCAGCAGGGGCAAGGCAAAAGAGCCACATGGTGCTCTGTTCTGTTCCCTCTTTTGGGGACACAATGTACCACTTGATTTCCAAAATCCTGTCAAATTTAAAAGTAAACAAGAGAAAGCGTAAGGATGCTGATCATGTTAGGGTTAGCAGATGTCCCCAAGCTTGCAACTCTCTCTCTTTGCAACCCAGCCACCCTAGCCCTGCTTTTGGAAACACCTGTGTGCTGGTGCCACATGGGATGTGAGGGGCTGGTCTTTGGTTGCATGAAGGAGCTTTCTGCCAGCATTGGAAGGAGAGCTCTCGAGGGCATAGGCTCGATCTGAAATGTATCTTTATGAAAATATGCCCTCTGTGGTCTCTTCCTCCTCTGCCTTTGATAGCTCAGCAGCCAGCAGCTTCAGTGGGGCTGAGCCTCTGCTTAATTAAGTCATACACACCTCAACCACAAAGTAGATCTCTCTTGTAAATCAAAACACTAAAAGGTTTTTTTCACCTGTTATTCATGGTGGCACTCACTCTGAAGATGATACAGTTAAGAGGGGGGAAAAAATTACAGGCTACACCTTCCCGTAGAGCTGTTGAGCTTGTTGCTGTTTCTCAGACCAGTGCAAATACCCTGAAGGAGCTGGGGTGTGAGTGATGCTGAGACTGCCAGCAGCAGTGTTTGGGGCTGAGCAGTGCCTCACAGCAGCCAAAAAGCAGAAAGTAGCGGTGCTTGGTGGGAATGGAAAAAGCTATTTTTGAAAGGCCACAGGTGGATGGAAACAAGAGAGGACCAAGGAGGTGAGGTGGATGGGCAGGAGCCCCAGGCTCTGAGCACTGAGAACTCTTGATGCTGCACCAGAATACTGTAGCCATGCCTTGAACCAGTGATCTAGTGGGTGAGCACAAGTGTCATGCATATGCAATGGCATGTCCTGAACCCTCCTTGTCTTGTGACAAGGTGCCAGTCTTCTTGGGGCAGGGATGTGGGAGTGCTCCTTGGCAGGGATTGAAGATTGACCAGCCCTACAGATGGGGGCTTACTGCTTGCCCCATGGCAATTATTAGAGGTGGAGGGATGGCAAACTGTGCAGCAGATGCTTGAGGGGTTTTTGCATAGCTCCAATGTTTCTTCTCTTTGGGCACACCAGGCAGCATGGTGTGCAGGAGGCACGTTTCTGTAGGCACAGGGTGTGGTGGCTGTGCATTTTAGCCCTGCAACCAGCCATGACCACCTCTGCCTCTTTGTGGTGAAGGTACAGCTTACTATGGAAATGGCCATGTGTTTTGGAGGGGTAGCCCCTGCCACCCCACTTTCAGGTCATCTGCCACGTATCTGATGCTTGAGAGGGGGACGCTCCTGGCTCAGGGCTTAGAGACAAATGGGGAGATTGTGCTGAGGAAGCAGAGCAGTGCTTACAGGTGCAGTCTCACACTAATAAATCAAATGATTGATAAGGTCATCATGGAATAACAAAACTCCAAGATTTTGACCCAAACTGGTGAAAAACTTCTGCTTGGCCACACTCTTCATGCAGCGTGGCTGCTGGGGTGTTACACATTGTGGTACAGAGGCTTGGGCATGGAAAGGGCTGAGGAGCAGCACTTCCATCTTCTCAGAACTGTGCTTGGGGCATGTTCCCTGCCCTGTTTCCACCCTCAGTGGTAAAGGTACTTTCTTACAGTAGAGATCCCATTACCTCTCTCATTCACCTCAGAAAAGTGGGCTTCCACCTGGAAGTACCAATGGTGTCACTTAAATTTGGCAGGAAGAAGCTTTTTGGAGGTGTTCAGACACTGTGTCTGGGTAGTTTGTGGGGCTCCAAATCCCTGGGCTTTCAGCTGCTTGAAGGAGGCAGGAGCCCTGAGCTATACACTCCTTTCACCCACACACTGCTACAGGTAGGCACATAGGAGGGCTTGAGCCTTGCCATGGCACAGAATTGCTCAGTGGGAGCTCCAGGAATTTGTCTCACTTCTCTCTCAGCTCTGGTCATGTTGGTCTTTTCTGCAGCAAGCTCTTCCAGGCACTCTAATATTTGCACCTGGTTTTCCTTCCTTTGAGCATCTGCAACCTAGTCTGCATTACTTGCATGATGATCACTGTATAGCAAAGTGAGTGTTAAAAGCCTCATCAGCTCCCTGGTTGGAGATTGTTGAGCTGGCTTTTTGCAGGGCCAAGTGGTGGTTCAGAAACTTCATAGCTTTTTCTGCATGGAACTGTCTTTGAATTCCAAGTATAACCCACAGACCTGAAGAGAGTTGGGTGAGTATTTAACCTACATTTTAAAAGTTTAAATGACTAGACACAGACCTAAACCATGCTGTCTTGGTGCCATCCTCTCAAACTGAGAAACCCACAGTGTGCCAACACATAGCACTGGGGTGATTGGTGAGAGTTGTGTTCAGAAGCCTTCACTATCGTGGGAGACGCCATCATAAACAGATAGGAGGCTTCAAGATTGCAACTAGCTTTAGTCAACACAGAATTGCAGTTTCCAGAGTCAGCTGGTGAGCTCCCTGCGTGTCAGGAGACAAAAAGCACCTCCTGCCTTCATGTGTAGCAAGGTCCTGGTAGTTATGGCCCATACCCTAGGTGTAGGTCACAGAGTGAGAGCATAGCTAGGTACACTGCCTGGGTGGGAAGATGACCCAATTTGGACCCTGTGACATGACTCTTGACGTGGGTGTGCAGTGAGCTAGATGTCTGCTAGCAATGACAACATCTGAGAGGCCTTGAGATGCCTCTGGAAATCTCATGGGCAAGAGCAGGATAGAGAGAGAGCACAGCATGGTCCCCGAGGAGTGCGATGGCTTTGCAGCTTCCTGTCATTCCTGGGGATCAAGGCTGTGTAACCTGGGTTTTAGGATTACATGATGAACAGAGTTTCTTGTGTTGGGTTTCTTTCTGTTTGTTCGCTTGTTGGTTTGGGGATTTTTTTTTTTGGTCCAACTGCAAAAGCTTAGATGCCACAGTTCTAAATAGAAATCAAAACTAAGCTTCAGAGATGCAGGAGAGTTTTAACTCACTATTTGTAACTAGCTCTGTTGAAGGAGGTGTTGCAGTTAGTGTAGCTTGTGATTTCATTTTACTTTTTTTTAAATCACTTTGGGGTTGGCAGTGTTGCAGGTTTCTCAGGCCAAACAAGAAGGGATCTTGTTGGACAAGAAGAGTGGAAGGGAAAAGCAGAAGCCTGGCTCAGAAGTTCCAGTGTTTTCTGAATTGCAAAGCCCCATCTGATGCCGTTCATCTTGCTGGAACAGTTATCCAGATGACTAACCATTTTAACTGTGTGGCCCTCTATCCTCTCTAGCTCAGGCTGGTTCCCACCAACAGGACTCCATTTCCCATAAGCAGGGGTAATAGCAGCACAGGCCAACCATGGGTGAACCGAGGTCCTTCTGTTCCACTGCTGAGACAGCAGGAGAGGCTCTGCTCTCTGCACATTGCTCCTTCCCCTGCTGGCTATTCTTCTCTGTCTCTCTGGCATCAAGCAAAACCACAGGTTGCAGTTGGGAAGATGCAGCAATCTTCCCAAGAGGGATATTTAAACCAGATAGAAGGAAGAAATTTTTACCATGAGAGGTGAAGCACTGGAACATGTTGCTCAGAGGTGGTAGAAATCCCATCACTAGGAAACATTCAAGGTCACATTAGACGGTGTTTTGAGCAACATGATCTAGTAAAAGATGTCTCTGTCCATGGCAGAGGTGTTAGTCTAGATAATTTTTGAAAGTCTCTTCCAATCCAAACCATTCTGATTCTGCTCTGGGAGTGATCCATCAGATCTGTTGGGCGTTTTGGTCTTAAAGAACAATGACAACAGCAACCAATCAACCAGAAACAACAACAAAAAACCCACCCCATAAATGAAAAAACAGCTGCCCCAAAACTCCCACAGGTTTCAGCTCCTGAGAAACCTTCACATTTTAAAGATGTGTTTTCTTTCTTGTGTTGCTGTCTGTGCACCCAACCTCACCATGGAGGGCAGTGAGCCCTGCCCCACAGCACTGGTGCCCCTTGGATGCACTCCAGGCCATGGAGCAGCATTCCTGCCAGCTCTCACAAGAGGCAGGAGCTGGGCTGGAAATGCCTGTTGCCATTCAGTGACAACCACACTAGTGCTGGCTTTGTTGCATACTAATGAGCACTAATAGGCCTTGGCTTGTTATCAGTGTTGTGTGAGAGAGGTTTGTGGAGTAGCAGGATAGAAGAAGAGGAGACCCCAAGGTTCTCCTGTCCTCTTCCACAGGGTGGCTTCCTGAGGGAATGGGGACTGAACTAATAGTCCTTGTGGAAACATCCCCATTTGTGAGCCAGGGGAGGGCTATGTCTTCTGGCTTTATACTACCCCTGGTAATGGCCACCTGGCAGGTGGACTCCCCTTCTTGATATGGCAGGAGGTTACAGGGAGTGTGTCTTTAAACACACCTGTGGACATGGGAAGCAGCTGATCCCTTTGAAGGGCTGGGTAGTGCTTGCCTGCAAGTCTTCTCAGCATCAAAAATTCAGTGCCATTCTCCTATCTCCACTGCACACAGCCCCTCCATGCTCTGTCACATTTACCAGCATTACCCCTGAGTCCCTCACCTGGAGCTGTCTCCTCTCCACTGTCTTTGTACCATTGTCGTAGTATCTGGTGTTTGCTGCAGCAGCTAGGTATCTCTGCCCCTGTCTGCTCAGCCTGAGTGGTGAAGGGCATGCAAACCTCCAGAGGGTGGTCACACAATCACATCATAGAGTTTGGAAGGGACCTCTGGAGATAATCTAGGCCAACCCCTCTGCTAAAGCAGGTTCAGCTAGAGCAGGTTGCACAGGAATATGTCCAGCTGGGTTTTGAAAGTCTCGAGAGAAGGAGACTCTATAGCCTCTCTGGGCAGCCTTGTTCCAGCGCACTGGCACCCTCAAAGTAAATAACTTTTTCCTTAAGTTCAAATGAAACCTTCTGTGTTCTAGTTTGTACATATTTCCTTGTGTCCTGTCACTGGCCACCACTGAAAAGATCCGATCCCTATATTCCTGCTGCGGAGGAAATGCCACCACGGCTTGCTACAGGCCAGAGACAGAGAAGAGGCTTGATGAGGCTGGCTTGCCTCAGTGCTCTTGGAAAAACCTTCTGTCACACCCATAAATGTGGGATCCTGCATTTGTAGGATGTGGCAAGCTGATCTCGTGCTCAGGACAGTCCTGGCCCAGGCAGAACAGCATCCAGACCCACAGTACGCTGTGGATTCTGCCAAGCAGGTTGTGGTTGTTGGTTCATGTGTGGCTCTGCTAATTTTGGACCCGCCGACCCTGACGTTTGTGTGCTAGGATTTGCAAGCAGCATCTCCAAAGCTGAGAATCAAATGACACCAGCTAAGAATCAAGCCCATAGCTTTGCTGGCATTTGAATCATGATTATCTTCCGTGAAGAACAGCAAGTTTTCAGACCTAGTGACCATGCTTCGTTTTCATTTACATTTTCATTGTTCATGTAAGATAGGAGGCTTCTGAAAGAAAGGACTTGTGAGGAGACTGAAATATGGGGAGTAGCAGCAGGGAAGGATGGAGCACTGGCCAGGCACGAGGTCTGAGCACAAGGGATGCTTGGCCAGGGAAACAGCCACAAGGAGCATGCCAATTTTCTTTCCCTTTCTACCTGTTGTTAGCAGCTAGTAGGGAGTGAGCCATTGCCCTTCCCCTCTGTGTGCTAACGACAGGAGTCTTGCTTTTGGTCGTGCACTGGAAGCTAATTGAAACCAGTGACAATGGTAATTGAGTAAGGATGCTTGAGGATAAGTATGACCTCATGTCTAAAATGGTAATGAGGCTAATTAAAGTCCCTACCAAAAAGGGAAATGCAAGAGGGAACAGAGGCAAAGGTGGTGTGAGGGGAGCAGGAGCAGGCAGCAACAATACCCTGGTAGCCAGAGCACTGTGAGGGATGGGGAGCATGGAGGTGCCGGAGGTGCCAGGCTTTTAAATCTCCTGAATAATCAGGTGTAGGTCCCATTAAGTGTGGGCAGCACTTGTTGATTTGTTTGTTGTTGTCTTCATTTGCTGGTTCTTCGCTGGCCAAAGCAAAACCAGCTGCAGCTGCTGGTGCAGGCAGGGGACCCGCATCGTGAAATTGCACCAGTGCAGGGAAGTGCGATGGGAGAGGAAAATTGGGGTGTAGGGGCTGGAAGCCACTGTGACTCTGGCGTGTGTTGGTTTGCAGGGTGACATAGCAGGGCTCAGGATGCCACTGTGCTCTGCAGGGACTCACACCTTGTGCTGACTCACCTGGCAGCAGAGGGCACACCAAGGGACACCAGGAAGTGAGCACTCGCTGTCCTGGCTCTGATGTGTGCTGCTTCACTTTCGGTAAGCTCAGCCCTGGGCTGCCAGACCCCTGTGCCCCACACCCTGCTGACTGGATGAGATACAGTCTGTGCCAAAAGGCTCTTTCTTGGTGGAGAAAACTTGACCCTCATCCTTCTGTCAGGGGCAAAGGTACGGCTGGATGACTGATGAGGATGTGCTATGGAGCTGGGATTCAATTGCTCTGAGCTCTGCGACGGCAGCTCCAGTTTTGGCAGCCAGGCTCCACAGCAACGGGCACTGCAGGAGCTCTGCACTGTCGCAGTGGTGAGTATGGAAGCGATGAGTGCTCTAGTGCACGAGCTTTGCTGCAGAAGTGGGGGGAAGGCTGGCAGGGGGGAAGGCACAGGGGTGCAGCCACTAAACAATCCCAGTTCACCCAGAGGCTGAGTGCTGTCACCTGCTGGGGTGGCCTCCAAGACAAGCCCTGCCTAGGTGACACTCAGCAGTTAGGCAGAAGGTGAGGAAGCAGACGCGAGCAGCCAAGCTGCGTCAAGCAGCCCTGCTGTTTGTTGGCCAGCATGAGGGCCGCTTAGGAGTGGCCTGGGATGACCTCCTCTGCCCTTGACCTTTCCCATCTCCTGAAGCTTTGGACTGGTCCTCAAATGGAAATAGAGCAGGATTTAATTAAAAGCCATCACTGATAATAAATGGTACCTCTCCCCCCACCGCTAAACTAGTAGAAATGACACTGGGGTGCACATAGTTACAGCTGACTTCACCTTAGTCTTCTGGGTAGATCAGCAAGGCTTGGCCCCTTTGGCTCTCCACCATGTCCTGCATGACCACTGGCCTTTAATTAGAAGACCATAAGCTGCTTGGCTTCTCTGGCTCTGGCAGCTGCCTTGCAGTTAATATCCCCCTACTAGGGCCAGAATTTACTCCGCTCAGCAGCACATGAAGCGCTCCATCAACTTCAAGTTCCATCAACATCCAGGGAAACAGCAGTCAGGTTGTGTGGGGGAACGTGTTGGGAAAGGAAAGGTGGAGAACGCAGTGGTGAAAGCAACCCTAGGTGGTTGCTTTCAGCAGCAGCCAGAGGTGGAAAGATACTATTGGTGGATGCAGCTGAGAGTGAAGTGTGGGAGCCCTGGAATGCTGAGTCCATGCTGCTCACCTTGCTGACAAAAGCTAGGTGTTACCCTTGGGTTTGACTAGGCAGGATGCAGACATAGGAGAGTCCTGCAGCCTCGTACCAGCCCTGAGCAGCCCCATCATCCCCTCTGAGCTCCAGGCAGGTGTGAAAATGACCCTGCTTCATGCTGAATGATGAAGTTTTGGTGAAAGGAGAGGGTGACCAAGCTGGCTGTCCATTCCCAGCATCTCGTGTGGTCTTTATTTCCCAGGGAATGGGGAGAGGGGAGAGGAGGTTTGCAGGAGGGAGATAAATATCTCCCCAGTGATCCCTCCAAGCTGATGCAAAGTGCCATATCCCAGCACAATGCAGCAGCAGCATCAGTGTTGCTGCTCAGCTGGTAGCCTCTTCCAGTTGAGTTTGCCTTACCCAGCAGCTCTGCAACCAACATAACACCAACATGTGAACTGCCAGAACCCTGCAGATCAGCCATGCTCCTGTGCCAGAGACATTTTTGTCTTTTAGGAGTTAGGTGTTGGGTTTAATTCTCCAAGCTGTACCTATTTCTTGGTCATCCAGAGAAGATGGGGCTCATCTGGGAAGAGAGATAAAGCAGCAGCTGGCAACAACTGCTTTGTGTCTAACTGCAGATACGTTTCTAGCAAGGCTGGAAGCAGAAACAGCTCAAACCTTGAAGTGAGAACTGGGAGTTTGGGGCAGTCTCAACTGTCAAGAAAACAGTCTCCTGCTGAAGAAATTGCGTGCAGGTGAACTGGAATGCCTGAGAAACGACTTAGCACCAGAGAAGATAGGAAGAAGGCGTGTGATCCCAGCTCGGTCACCATCCTCCTTCCCCTTAAAGGGGATGCAACAGCAGTTAAATTGGAACAGGCTGCCTAGGATAGCGATGGAGTCACCACCATCCTGGAGCTGTTTAAAAAACACGTAGACATGGCACTTCAAGACATGGTTTAGTGGACATGGCAGCATTGGGCTTGATGATCTTAGAGGTCTTTTCATGATTCTACAAACAAAAGTAATGCTTTAATGCTTTTTTTTTTAAAGAAAAAAAAATAATCTCAGTAACGTGCACAGACAGTGTGCATGAACAAACCCACAGGTCTACACCCTGTTAGAAATGCTGGAGTATTTCAGATCTGTGGTGGAAACAGGTTTCTTGTTTCATTTAGGATCATTTTCTCCATCTATGTTAACAGGTAGACAGCAGAGAATGCTTTTTAAAGGAGATCTAAACCCATAAAGTCACTTCTGTGCAAGGAGAGAGGTGCCTCCATCATACCTCCTTTGGGAGTGTCCCTCAAAAGCCAGTTGTGATCTGATGTCTGCCTAGGACCAAGTTAATTTCAAGCCAGCTGGGAGATGGGTGGAGTCCAGCTTGGTGTGTCACTGTGTAATGTGCCAGGAAAATGTTGTTCTGTCACCTTTTCCACATTTTCTGCATCGAATGGCAGCTCTGCTGCTGGCTTGCAGTCATGCCAGTCAGCCAGCTGGTCACCTGCTGCCTGTAGAGGCAAGGATGCCCTACCCAGCTTTCTAAAGAAGCATGCTATGAACCGGGTTACAACAAGGTCTTGCTCCAGAGGTTTCTCTCTGGAGAAGGAGAGTAGAGAATCGTCACCCATTTTCCCTTCTCCCATGGGCCAGGGTTGCTTGAGGGTTATGAGTTGCTTGTCTGGGCTCATTATGTATTTGTCTAGTTGGCCATAAGAAGAGGGGTCCTGGGCTGTCCTCTCCTCCTCCGCACTCAACATGTGGCAGAGTCTACACACATCTCACTAGACCTGCCCACTGGTCTTGGTCTGGTGCTGGGGTGTCTGCTTATGAGGAGGGGTTTGGGAGATGTGGTTTCTGGCTGAGGAGGAGCACCCATGGGAGTGATCATACCAGAGCAAGGACCTTTTATGCTAGGAGACCCAGCAACATCCTCTTCTTCCTCACTCCTTTTGCCTCCAGCAGACAGCTGACCGCAGTGGGAAGAGCTCCCCATCCTTCTCTGTTGCCCTTCTGGGAATTGTGTGGACGTTCCTGACTGGAGGAGTCCTGCTAGCACTCTTTTTCCTTGCCTTCACAATTCGCTTCAGGAAAAACAGGTAAGAGCTTCCCTCTTCTGCTGTGAGAGTTCCCCTGGGCTGGACCAGCAGGAGCAAGCTCCTTCAGGACCAGGCTCTGAATTGATAACTACCTAAGGGGTCAAGAGCATACAAACCTGAAGGAGCAGCATGGTACAAGCAAGGGCAGTGCCAGGAATACCAGAGCTTTCTCCACTATACCCAGTGTTGATCACTGTTAGGAATGCTCCTGCTGGAACTGCTGCCTTCTTCCTCAAGGCAGGGAGCTGTGGACAAGACAGAGCCCTCCAGCACGGCACAGGGAGCAGTGCCTGATCACATCCAGAAGGTGTTACTCAATAAAACCATCAACAGGGGTGAGCAGAGAGAGCTGGTCTCCTCCTCCATGTGACAGTCTTGGTGACTATCCCTTTCAGTAACATAGGTCTATGAGCAAAGCCATCACGCTCTCCACAGCATGCAAACATATCTTTCCTGCTGTAGATCTATAACCATTTTTCATCTTGATGGTTGTCCATGTTGGTGGAGAACGTGTCCATTTTGGTGGTGATAAAAGCTAGTGGTGAAGTGCAGGCTTTCCTTGGTGCTCTTCAGTCTGCCCAAAGGATGTGGAAAGTCCTGCTCCTCAGAATGCAGAGTAAACCAAGCAGAAGGCTCAGCAGTTCCTCATGTCTTAAACTGTCTCACCCAGCGCTTCATTTTCCTCAGCAGTTCTGGATGTCCTGCCTGTCTTCTTGCCACCTTCCCCTCAGCTTCACTAGTCCCTTGGTTTCTCAGCTGCTTTCCCCACCACCACTGTGATAAATCCCTCTCCCAAGCTTCACCTGGAAAAGTCTTTTTGCTTCACGTGTCATTGTTTCCTAGAGAGGTACATTTGCCTGCAGCCTGGGCTGCTGCTGTTCCAGTGCTCTGGTGATGCTCTTGTTCTGGTGGTGCTCTTGCTCTGGTGGTGTGTAACCACTCTGCAGCCCTCAGAGGGTCCTGCTCCTGAACGTTTATCTTGTGCCTGCTGTGGTGCAGTAGCTGCACTTGATTTCTGGAAGGAGAGTGGCATTTAGTTCAGTGGCAACCTTAATTGATGACCAAATTATTCATGCCCCCTGAGGGAATCCTCAGAGTGAGCTGTCATAAATGTGCGCTATTTATTTGCACTGCAGCAAATAAATACTGGGAAGGCAAATGAGACCTTTGCCTGTGCAGATAAGGGGGTGAGCTGATGGGTATCTTCTCCCAGGGTCTGAGGCATGGTGGGGAAGACAGGGAGGGAGAGAGCCAGGCTGAATCCCAGGCTCTGCTTATGTGAGGTGCAAGCCAGGAGGAAACTCAAGGGTGGATAAATGCAATGATTTAAGAGCAGAATGAAGAAATGAAGCATCTTGAGGGAGAGGCAGGAGAAAAAGCTTTCAGTTGATGGGCTTGCTGGAGAAGGGTAAGAGGTCGAGAGAGATCGGTGGGTCGATTCTCCCATCCCTGAATACAGTTACGGGATTTTGAGTGATGGGGTGGAATTACAGAGGAGAAGCTGTAACCTGAACATTGCTGGCCACTTCCTGAAGCTGAGACTATGTGGAGGGCAGAGATACCACCTCAAAAGAAGGAGCAGTGGGAAGAGCCTGTTCCTGGAAGCATCTGTAGCTGATATAATCAAAGCTTACTGCTGGGGACAGTCATCTGGGGTGCATTGGTGAGGTTTTCTACTTCTACTCCTTTATGGCAGAGGACAGTGAAGGAAGATGTTTGCTGTGAACCTGGGGGGCTGTGCAGTGCCACATGCTACTTGTGTGACTGTGGAGCACTGGCTGCCCTCACTCTGTGCCACTGTGGTAATGTGTTGCTGCAGCATGTGCTGCCACTGCTGTGCAGCTGTGCATGTCTGCCATGGGCTCTGGTAGCAGAGACATCCAGCCGTGGGGGCTCTGCTTTGCTGCTAGAAGCCTGTCGCTTCCACAGTTCTGTCTGAAATGATGCTGGCTGAAGCTACTTCAGGGATGTTTTTGCATGTCACAGATCCATGTGAGGGGTAGAGGTGCCATGGGGCAAGCCTGGTACCACAGGAGTGTTGGGGCAGGGCAAAATAAATACTTGAAGGATAGCAAAGCACTCTGGCAACACAAGGGAGAGGATGGGGCATGCACCAAGGAGTAATGGCTGAGCTTTTGGAGGAGCTGTGAACAGCAGGGACTTGGTGGGGACAGTGTGTCAGCATCTATAGCCATCAGCATCCCTGCAAAGGGACCTTACCCCTGTGCTGCCAGGTCATGACTCAGTAACTGTCAGCACTTTCCCTTCTTTGTTTCCTGGAGGATCGTGAAGATGTCCAGCCCCAATCTGAACATCGTGACCCTGCTGGGCAGTGGTATGACTTACACTAGTGCTTACCTCTTTGGGATTCAGGAGCAGAGCCTGCCATCTGGAGACTTGGTGGAAAAGCTCATTCAGGTGAGTGGGGTGCAAGGTCTGCTGAGACAGGAGCCTTCACACACAGACCTGCTCTCCTAGCTGGAGCCAGCCACCACCTCAGTGACGGGCATGTTTAGGTGGGCTGTAGTTTCCACAGCCTCAAAATGCAATCAGATGTTTTCCATCTGAACAGCCCTCATAGTTTTACAAACCACAGCCACACTGAGGGGCAGACCAAGCAGATCCCCAGGGAGAGGCAGGTTGCTGGGCTTGTGCAATAGGGAGAGGGAAGCCTGAAGTGAGATGGGATCCTTTGTGCAGCCACTGCTTAGTGTGGCATAGGTGCTGCAAGTTGAAGATGATGGTTTTTCGGCTGCAAAGCAAGTCTTCATCAAAATGCTGACCTATGTGATGTACCCCTGTGTCTCTGACCTGGGACAGACACCCTGACAGACCAGGGACTGGGTGTGCACCTAGGTGATAGAGTGGGATGTGGGAGAGAGCATGTCCTGGCATTCTGCTCAGCCACCGAGCTGAGGATAATTAAGGGAAGTGTCTGCGAGTGATTTATTGGCGCTGGGACCCTCCGTTCCCCTGCTGCTCCAAGCTGCCTGGTTCTCCCTGCCTGCTCCTCCCAGGCTGGAGAGGAAAAGGCACGCAGCAGGCATGCCTTCAGAGGAATGCCTGTCTTTTAATTTATTTCACCCTATGGTGATCAGTCTTTCTAGTACCCAAGATGACCCCCAGAATCCAGAAGACCACAGGTTCATCCCCACCTATCTTTACTGCACCCCTGGGGGGGGGGGGTGCAGAGGGTGTTCCTGCGACCCCCATAGCTGTCCCTTCACCCCCCTCATTCTGTCCCCTTCCCTGGTAGGTGCGGATCTGCCTGCTGTGTGTGGGAACTTCTCTGGTGTTCGGCCCCATCCTGGGGAAAAGCTGGCGGCTCTACAAAGTGTTCACCCAGAGGGTGCCAGACAAGCGAGTGGTGAGTATGCAGCACCTGGGACGGGGAAAGCAAACTACCCAAGAGGGGCGAACACCAACAAGTCCCAAATAGTTGTGGGATAGCAGATAAAACCAGCATGGCAGAGTTGTGTGCCAGCAAACACAGGTCTGGTTTCACACCTGGCTGGACGTGGGCTCCTCCTTTATTCCTGCACAATCAGGCATGAGCTTTTCCACTCTATCGGCAAGCAGGTGCCCTGCCAGGCTGTCTGTTCCCCAGTGGAGTCCCAGCCTCATCACTGCACAAGGCCTCATTCTCATTTTGCATCCACAACATGCCTTAATTATGCTTCACACCAGTGTTTGTGTCCAGGTTCTGGGCTGATTGGTTTTGTGGGATGAAAATAAATCAGGTATTCTCAAGGGCTTCTGATGTAGGGTCATGCTCAGATGCTTCTGATCTCCTCTTGAAAGGATGGAGGGAGGCAGCACTGGGGACTCCTCTGCAGCACTGATGGAATGGGATCCAGCAGGTGTGGGGAGGGGGGAATGGGAAGTACCTGTATAACTTTGTGGATGTAACAGCACACTTAGAGCCTTCAGCGGCCACTTTCCAAAGGCAAAAAA
>VWZE01015523.1:170854-208148 GCA_013396675.1 Eubucco bourcierii
AAAGTGGGTCTTGGATGAAAGGTGAGACAAGAGGGTTGGCAGGGGAACTGGATACCAGCAGGGATTCCCATTCCAGAGGCAGCAGGATCTCCCTTAGACTGGAAAAATAATAACCCTACCAGCTCACCCTTTTTGTCTCTGCTTGTGATATGGGTGTAAGGAATGACACTCTTGTTTTGGAAGAGCTGTTTTCTGTCGTAGCATCTACCAGCTAGTCACTCAACTTAGGAGGGTTTATGTCTCCAGGAGGTTGGGAGCTGGAGACACGGATCCTCTGGCCAACTTGGATGTTGATGAGACACTGAAGTCCACTCTGGGTGAAGTATTAGGATGGACATGCTCCTTGGAAGAAACAACCAGAAAGAGACCCAAAGGGATGGAGGTTATTGGTGTCTGTTTGCCCACCACGGTAACACTGCTTTCTCATGTGTTTGCAGATTATCAAAGACCTCCAGTTGCTGGCGATGGTGGCAGTGTTGGTGCTGGCAGATGCCATGTTGCTCTTGACTTGGGTATTCTCTGATCCAGTCAAGTGCTTCCGAAGCCTCAGCGTTTCACTGCGGGTAAAGACATGAGGAGGAGCAGTGGAGGATTTCACTGTGTCCTAATCTGATCGATGCGGGCAAAGCTGGTAGGATGGCCAGGTGTTTGGAGGTGCTGTTTGAAAAAAAACCTAGGTGCTCCCAGGCCAGGAAGCAGTCTTCACTTCTGCCTTCCAGTGATAGGGCAAGGGAGTGTAGGCACAAACTAGAACACAGGAAGTTTCACCTGAGCTTAAGGAAAACCATCTTTCCTTTGAGGGTGCTGGTGCTCTCTGGACCAGGCTGTCCAGAGAGGTTGTAGGGTCTCCCTCTCTGCAGACTTTCAAAACCCACCTGGTCATGTACCTGTGCAGCCTGCTCTAGATGGACCTGCTTTGGCAGGGCAGGGTTGAACTAGATGATCTCCAGGATTCCCTCGCAGCCCCTGCCCTTCTGTGATTCTGTGATTCCCCTTGCCTTCTAGGCAACAGAGAAAGGCATGAGCTGCTCAGTGAGCCGGGTGCAGTCCTGCGCATCTCTCTATTCTGACCTTTGGCTCATTCTCATTTTAGGGTTTAAGGTATGTAACCTCTCATTGATTCTTGCATTGTATCTCACCTCCTGCAGTCTTGCAACATAAACCGTTTAGCAGCACTCATAGTTCTGCTGCCCCCGCCAGGCAACATGCCTGTTGCAGGTTCTGGCTACTCGTGTTCATCCTGAAAGCCACCCCATCTCCAGTCCTTATCTCAATGCTTTCTTGCATTCCCTCGTAAAGACCTGTTAGCCACTTTTTGCCTGTCCCACATGCACCATGCACTGCCTCTCTAGTTCTCTCCCTGCAACCCCCATACCTTACCTACCTTCCTTTTCAAAACTTGTGTCTTGCTGTTTTCTCAAGCACACTTCTCCCATAAAACCTCAGATGACATCCACCACAGTGATGCACTGCATGGCTCAGCCCTCACATCCTCTGACTGCAAATCAAAGAGGTGCTGATGACAAGTGCGTGGTGCCTACCTTTACAGGATGTGCCTCAGTTTAATTACACCACCGAGGTACACTTTCACTAGTGTAGCTTTGCACGTGGCTGTTCTTGTTCCAGAAGAGTTAGTTATGCTGATGTAACTATGGAGGTATAATTATCGCTGTAATTAGCTGTGGTCTCCTGTGTCTCTGGCTTGGCAGAAACTGGACACATTTCAGAAAGCTAATGTTGAGGAAGCTTGTGAGATCACAGCCTGTGTTTGGGAATGGCTCCGTCTCTGTGTGTGGCACAGGCAGTTCCTTTCTGAGTCACCATCTACCCAGCGCTATAGCAAAAAGACCTCGTGGCATGGCCAGATCCTTCTCCCCCCCTGCACTTCATTTTAAAGACGTTAGTCTAGCCTATCATTAAAAGCCCTTTGGTGCTAGGGATTGCTGGCATTCCCTGGGATTCCAGGGCTGTGTCTCCACCTCTGATTTTGTCCACAGTTTGTATTAGCATTTGGACAGGTGACGCTTTTGCCGCAGCTCCTACGAACTGCTTTTTGAAATAAAGCATCCCCATTACCAGGCCCAGGTACTCTTCATTAGTGCTGCATTGAACTTGAACCTGATCCTATCCACCTACTGTGGGTCACTGAGTTGTTGCTTTAATAATTTCTCTGAAGTTAATCTGGATTTGCACTAAGGTGAGAGTAGGCTCTATCTGCTTGCACGTAGCACATCCTATCTTCCACGGCTTTCCACGTGCTCAGCTCTTTGTGAAGCCACCTGATGCATTACCCTGGTTTTACTGGCGCAGAGCAATCAACAGAAAGACCTGTCAAAGGACATACCTGGAATTAGGAGCAAAGTCCTCTGCTCTAGATTAAAACAAACAAACAAACAGTTTAGCCCTGTGCTCACTGAAAGTCCTAGTTTACTAGACAGCAGTGCTGTTGTCTGTGTCCCAGATAATACTGTGTGAATTTTAAATTGGACTTCAAGGCTGGTTTTTTCCTTGCTCAGGGATTAGGAGTTGTCTTGCCTTTTTGGAGTTGTGTTTGGAGGTACCCCATGGTGACCATGGTTATAATCCCACGCAGATCCTACAAAGTAGGGTCGGGTGTCAGCCTGGTTCCCAGCAAGGCAGGTCTCAGTGTTACAACTACCCCTTGAGAATTCGTCGTGCTCTGTGGTTAGGGAGTCTTACCAAAGACTGTGGATGGAAGCCTCTCTTGCCTGTAAGAGTGTTCCTCCAGACCCTAGCCCTGTGAGTGGCCATGGCAGTCATCAAGCAGCCACAGAGTGGAAAGGTGCAGAAGAGTCTACTGAACATATGTACCACAGATGCACATCTGTACCACAAAGCACTTCTTGATGCACAAATAACGACTTTATGTCTCTCAATAAAAGGCTGACAGTCACACGTGTTGGGTAGTACAGGAATAAGGAAGGAGTCATCTTCCCTGTCTTCTGGATCCTTGCAGGAGCAGGGATTTTGGTATTTCCCAATGATCCTGAAGGCAGACCATGCTCTACCAAGGTGGGCCAAAAGTACTTGGTGTTTCCTCCCAGTGTGCCCTGGGGAAGGAGGGATTCAGCCTGCTGGATACTTTAATCCTGAGCACACTGGAAAGATGCATGCATGGGATACTTGAGGGGCAGTACAGTGAGGAAGCCTGCTCTGAAACAACTGACCTACTCCACAAAAAGGAGGACCTCTGTGTACAGGGCACTTCTCTAGCCCCTCTCATTGCTGCTAGAGTCAGGCAGGAAGCAGTAAAGGAAAGGGAGAAGAACTGCACCTGGTAGTTTCTTGGATTTCTATTTAAAGAGGAATCAAGCACATCCTTTTCCTCCATTCTAAACCTCCTCATCTTCTGCCTTGCTTTTTCCTTCTGAATCTCCATTCTGCTCCTTCAGAGGTCTGCTCCTTGATGGCACCCCTCCCTGGCATCCCTGCAGGGACCTCCCTCTCTTTTTCCCTGCTCCTGCTCCAAGTTGCCCAAGGAGGCATTTTCACAACTTGCCTCTCTTGGCTGTACCCTGCTCTTTGCCACCTGATCCCCAGCTCCTCATGCCCCTTTCTCAGGACCCTCCAGGGCCCACCAGTGTCTTCAGTCCTGCTCTCCCTCCCACTTCTGACCTGCAGCAAGGTGCTGAACATTTGCTGCAGCGTCACCACCACACGCTGAAGGTCTGCATTATAGATCAAAGAGCATTAATTAGGATTTTGCTGAGCGTATCTGAGCTCACTGGGCTTGGCACAAGGTGGGGGTTGACACCATCAGGCTGTAATTTTCCATACTCTGGAAAACCTCTTTTTTCTCCTTCCAGAGTATCCTCCTGCTGTATGGGACCTACCTGGCTGGTCTGACAGACCACGTCAGCTCCCCGCCAGTCAACCAGTCCTTGACACTCATCGTCGGGGTCAACCTCATTTTCCTGGCTGCTGGCATTGTCTGCTTAGTTCACCGGTTCTTCCGTGCTTGGCACAACTTGCTGTTTGGTTTTACCTCTGGAAGCATCTTCATGTGTACAACCACCATCAACTGCTTCATCTTTGTTCCACAGGTATGCTACCACCTCTGTCTTGCCACCTGGCTGGGGACAGGCACATTTTCAGAGTTTATCAAAAGCAGTTGTGTGGGTCAAAGTGCTTATTTTCCTTCTTTTTACTTCAAATGTTCAGGCTCAATTACATAGCTCATCCTCCAAGCCCACGGTGGCTCTGTTTCCTCAAGCAAGTCCTCTGAGTCTCTAAGGAGTGCAGGCAGGTTGTAGAGCTGATGGTCTGAAATCCTCCTGCAAGAACATGCCGTGGGTGGCAGCCACTCGGAGGGCATGTGTGGAGATGAGGTGGCTGCTGCCATCCTCTTCCATGTGAATGGTGTATGAGAGCACATGTCCTCTCATACCCCATACACCTGCTTCTATTGAGGGTTTCTGCTCATGGCAGGGATGAAGCTGAGCTCTGACCACCCAGATGGTCTCACTAAGCTCAGAGGCTTCTTGGCTGCTGGTGGTCTCCAGGGGAGGCTGTCCCCCTCTGTGCTCTTGGAGAAGGAAGCTCCGCTTTGCCACAAATGAGGGGGAGGGCATAGAGATGTTTGAAGGAAACCTTTTGTCTTGGCTTGAGGCTCTTCTGCTTCCTGTGTCCTCCAGAAGCAGCCTGGTGTGCCTGACCACAATGTGAGTGGGAAAATGTTTTCATTGTTACAGGGAGAGGAAGCAGTTGTTTACTTGGTTTAATGTTTAGAGGGATGTTTGGGCTCAAGGAAATGAGGTGAGAAAGGGAGGAAGAGGTGAAGCTGAAGAAAGAGAACATCTGTGCAGGAGAGGGCTCAGGGGATCTCACCAGTCTGAGATATAAATACTGATAGGTGTGAAGTAGGGAAGGGGGAGACAGGCTTTTCTCAGTGGCGTCCACTGAGAGGACAAGAAACAATGGGCACAAACCAAAACACAGGAAACTCTGTTTAAACATCAGGTTGGTTTGTTTGTTTGGGGTTTTTTCTGTGAAAGCTGTAAAGCACTGGAACAGGCTCCCCAGAAAGGTTATGGAGTTTCCATCCTTGGAGATATTAAGACAGCTGGATATAGTCCTGGGCAGCCTGGTATAGGTGCCTTTGCTTGAGCAGGGTAGTTGGACCAGAAGATTTCCTGAGGCCCCCTCCTACCTCAGCTGAAGCAATCCCAACCCACTAGATGCGCAGTCCTTGGGAGCAGGATCCAAACCTCCTCTGACAAGCACCAAGCCTGCTGGCAATGCTCTGCCAAGCATGAGGTCTCTTGGAGTGAGGCTGGAGGAGTCAATAAGCTGTACTTGTTCTCTGCCTGCACCTCTGTTGTAGCCTGGGGGCCTTGAACATTTTATTTAATTTGGATCTTTTTAATTCATCAGCTCGTTCTTCCTAATGGGCTTGCCCTTTGATGGCTCATCCGAGATCGATAAGGAGCTGGGTTGCAGGAGGCTTCCACAAGAGCACTAGACTAGAAAAGGGATGCTAGATGTTGCTGATTTTCAGCTTGTCACTGGTGATATGGGGATACGGAGGGGTGCGTGACACGGCCTTTGTCTGTCACGGAGTCAGGGGCGGGCGAGAAGAGGGAGGGGGCCTTTACAGCCCGCTTGGAGGTTGCAGCACAGGCAGGCGCCAAACCCTCTCTGCATTAAAGGCTGGAGCCAGGGACAGGGTAGGGCTCAGATGGGTGGGAGGCTCCAAGTGACACGGTGGCCCCTTGCCCAGCCGTCTCTGCTCCATCAGATCCTGCCTTTGTCTCCCGCTCTCCATTCCTTTGTCTCCTTCGCGCTCGAGCTGTGCCTGGTTCCTGCCGTGGCGGCAGGGGCTGTGTGTGCTGTGTCGATGATGCCTTCTTCTATTCCCCCAGCTCAAGCAGTGGAAAGCCTTTGAAGAGGAAAACCAAACCATGAGCCACATGGCAAAGTATTTCACCAGTCCAAGCCGCAGCTGCCGTTCAATGTACAGTGAAGAGCAGCTCTACCAGCTGATAGGGGAGAAAAACTCCATGAAGCGGCTGCTCACCGAGGTACAGGGCTCTGCTGGCCCCCCTCGGACACACCAGCTTCTTCTCTTCTCTTTTGTGGGGCTGAAGGCTTTGCAGGGTGGGAAGCCCTTCCTTATGCCACAGTGCACGCTGGTGGTCTCCCTCAGGCCTCTTCCCTCCTGCTTTGTTTTGTCACATCACTCTGCACCTCAAAATGCCTCATTTAGACACAGTCTGGAGGGTTTGAAAAAAGAAAAAAAAGAAAAAAAGCAACATGTAGGGAGGAGAGCAGGGAGACTTGTTCCCACAACTTGAGTATGGTTAATTTAGAGGGGAGATATTCCATCTCAGAAAAGCCCTCATCCTCCTGCTTCCTCACCTACACTGCATGGGTGGAAGAACCCTGGCTCAGAGCTGCCTGCCCTGGTATCCCACTCTCCACACCTACATCTCTGGGGGTGTTCTGGAGGAGCGGCAGGGGAGGATGAGGTCACACACTTGCAGGCCTGCTGTTGTGTTGCCTCAGAGCACCTGTCCATGGGGAGTCTGTTTTCTGGCAGTGCTGGCTTCCAAACTGGTGATGTTTTCATACCCTGCACCCACCCTATGCTTGACAGGTGTATTTGTCTGACACAGAAAAACGCCGTGATTGAAAGCCTGCAGGAGCAAGTCAGCAGTGCCAAGGAGAAGCTGATGAGGCTGATGTCTGCAGAGAGTAGCTGTGACCCCCATGTGCTGCTGGCAGCACCTTGCACCCGTTGCTCAGAGCGGTGCAGGGTTGTGCCAGGGAACCACTACCTCCTAGATCCAGAACAGGATGGATGGCAGGACCCCTGCTTGCTGGGTACACCACCTCTTTGCAGTAATGCTGAGGACCTCCAGAGAAATGTGACTCATGAGCCTACTTGTTCTCAGGTGCTGCTTTTTGACGTGGAGGACAGCATCGACCATGGCCAGAAAGATGTCCAGGTATGTGGGACACCTGCAAGGCAGCAGCAGTCTCTGGAGCAGCTGCCCGGCCAGGACATATCTGCTGATGTGGCCTGGGACTCGTCCCCAAAAGTCAGCTATGTGAGCAGTGAGAAGCTGCGTGAAATCTTGCAAGAGCTGAACCTGGATGGCAAAACCTACAGCCCAGCTCTACCTAGGGGACCTTCACAGGGCAGCCAGGGGCCCTCAAGTGAGCAAGGAGGAAGGTGTGGAGCCCAGGAGGGCTACCCAGGCATCCGCACACCCATCAGCCCCTACCTGGCGAGACGGCGGCGGAGGATCCCGCTGCCCCCCAACTCTACCTGCTTCCCCGGACATGTGTCCCCTCATGCCAGGCACAAGGTGAAGGAGACAGGTGGCTGGAGCTGTGGGGAGTTGGCACATATCTCCCTGGGGAGGAAAAGGGAGATGGCTAGTGGAGGACTTCCTCACTCGCCAGCACCATCCCTTACAGCCATCCCTAGGGAGGGCTACCTCCAGCCAGAGGGATGGCCAGGACAGACAGAGTCCCAGGGTGCTTACCCGTGCATCCCACGGGAGCAGCCATGGCAGCAGGGTGCCCGGAGGAGACCTGCTGAGCCCTCCCTGCGCTCCCTGTACTATTACCCAGACTCTGACTCCAGCAGCAGCAGCTCTGAAGAGATGTTTCATGGCTGCCACCGGCCCTGCTGTGAGGTCTGCTTCCAGAGCCCCCGTGGCTCTCTGGGCAGCAGTAGCACAGATACTGACACAGAGCCCAGCAGCTGTGGAGACCACTGGACAGAGCGCCACAACAGGTCGCAGCTTGTGGTGAATTTCAAAGAAGATCTGAAGCCCACCTATGTGTGACTGAGAGCACCCCTGCCCCAAAGGCAAGTGCCCCAGTGTCCCCAAAACACTCTGTTTTCGGCAACGCTGAGCCACGTGTCCTTCCAAGGGATGTGTCTTGTTTTGGCAGCTGGGGGCTGGGAGTAAACCTTGCACCAGCCTGGTCAGTGGTGACTGCAGACAGTCTTTGGCTTGGGAGGTGGTTGGCAGCACTTGAGGAAGTGGCAGTGTTTTTGTCCCGGCTGCTTCGGGCAGCCGGCTGCACCCCACAGGTACCTGGCACATCTCTCCATCCCGGTGCCGCCAGTGGAAAGACCGGAGCTGGGTCTCACGTGGCAAGAAGCCAAACTCCGTCATTTCGGAGGGCTCTCCCTGCAGGAGATGGGTGATTCACACCAGCAGGGAGCGGCACCGTGTCTCAGAAAGGTATGTGGCTTGTTGCATGTGACAGACAGACCGGACGCCTTCCCTGAGGCTGACAGGGCAGAGCCTGGAGCTGGGAGACAGCCGGACGCGAGCAGCACTTGCAGGCTAACACTCACCATGGACATGCTGCTCCACGGCAAAGGAAGGACCTGAGTGGGGCATGTGCAGGAGACTCTCGGGGTAGTTCTTTTTTGGTAGCATCTGTGTAAGAAAAAATGGAGTCCAAAGGTGACATCACTAGAGGTGACTTTGTGTTTTGTGTAGCTCAGTCACAGGGTCCTAGGTGAAACTTGAGTCGGAGCTGAAGGGAAAGAAACTAACAATCATAAAAGAGAATGTGAAAATGTTTTTCTCTTTTGACTTTTCCCTTGTTTTTCTGAGGCTTGTGCCCTTCTGTATGCCTTTGGATGGATGATGTAATCTGGAATGAGGTTTGCTTAAATTAATACGATCTCTGTTATCTTGGAAATACCCAGTAAATCCAGTGTGTCTGCTTTTGGGGGGGATGTCTGTGAAGGCATTTCAGTGCACCACTGCCCCCACAGGAACCAGGTCAGGATGGTGAGCACTGATGCCCGTTGCGTTAAAAGAACTCTGGAGAAAGGCTTCGTTGGTGCGGCAGGTGACAGAGGAATCCCGTACCGGGTTCTGACCAATGCACGTTAGCACTGCCCTCTCCATTATCCATTATGATGGTGAAATCTCTCACTCCTGTATCATTTCATCGCTGTGACCTTACTGAAATTCCTCACTCCTATGTCCCCTCATCAGTGTCACCTTTTTTTTCCCCCCATCACCTCCATGTTTTTTCCAAGCTTCCTCAATTTCTAAGGCAAATCAGCAAAACAATTAATCTTACAGAGAACAATAGCCCTGTAGAATCATAGAATGGGAAGGTTGGAAGGGACCTCAAGGATCATCTAGTTCCAACCCCCTGCCATAGGCAGGGACACCTCCCACTAGTACAGGTTACTCAAGGCCTCTCTTCACTTCTAAAATGGGAACACATGAGAGGGTAATCCCTTTTTCTTTTTTTCTTTTTTTTTTTTCTTTTTGGCCACTTTTTGCTAACAGGAATCAGGTTCCTTCATTTTTATTTTCACAGATGTCTGAGGGCTTAGGGCTCTATCTGGGTGAAATGTATTTACTGGGGGAATCTTACCTCTGTGGGGCAAATCCCCAGTGGGGACAAAGTCAGAGAAGCCCAGATGGGATGCAAATTTGGAAGGTGTCCTGTGGTCCTAGCAGAGCAGAAGGCTGCCAGTGCAGGCCTTGCTGGTATGTAGGGGTGCTGGACAAGGCAGAGGTGTGTAGCAGCAGCAGGAGGAGGGAGGGTTAGAAAAGTGAGGCACCATGCATGCATCACTTTCTTGTGGTCTTCGTTTAGTCAGTTGGTCTGTCACATAAGGACATGCACAGATAGAAGGGGAAGCAGGAAAAGGAAATGAGACCTGTGAGTTGAAATGGAAACAGATTTAATTAAAAAATAAGAACCCCCTCCTAATATTAATACTAATATAAAGTGCACCCAGTTATACTCTGCCCGTGTAGTAGTTGTGAGCTGTGCCATTCCCAGCCATGAATGTTTAATATCTTCATCCATGATACAGACAGTGGGATTGAGTGCACCCTCAGCAAGTTAGCAGATGACACCAGGCTCAGTGGCATGATCAATATGCCAGAGAGACAGGGTGTCATCCAGAGGGACCTGGAAAAGCTGGAGAAATGGGCCCAGGTGAACTTCATGAGGTTCAACAAGGCCAAGTGCAAGATCCTGCACCTGGGTTGGGACAAGCCTTCTTATCAATCCAGGTGGGGCAATGAGGTAATAGAGAGGAGCCCTGTGGAAAAGGACTTGGGGTTGCTGGTGAAAGAAAAGCTGGACAGGAGCCAACAATGTGCACTTGCAACCCAGAAGGGAAATTAAAAGAAACATGGCCAGCAGGTTGAGAGAGATGATCCTGTGACTCTCCTCTGCTAAGACCTCACCTGGAGTGCTGACCAGCTCTGGGGGCCTGAATACAATGAGGGCATGGATCTGATACAGTCCAAAGGAGGACTACAAAGATGATCAGAGAGCTGGAGCCCCTCTCCTATGAGGAGAGGCTGAAAGAATTGGGGTTGTTTGGCCTGGAGAAAATAAGACTCCAGGGAGACCTTACAGCACCTGAAGGGGGCCTATAGGAAAGCTGGTGAGGGACTGTTTACAGGGGCCTGTAGCACTAAGACAAGGGGCAATGGTTTTAAATTAGAGCAGCGTAGTTTAGATGGGACATTAGGAGTAAGCTCTTTACTATGAGGGTGCTGGTACACTGGAACAGACTGTCCAGGGAGGTGGTGGAAGCCCCATCCATTCAAGTCAGGCTTGATGTGGCTCAGAGCAACCTGATCTAGCTGGGGATGTCCCTGCTTACTGCAGGGGGTTTGTACGAGGTGACCTCTAGAGGTCCCTTCCTACCGGTGCATTCAGTGATTCTCTGACAGCCTTGGATGGTTGGACGTCGGGCACTGTGAACAGCACAGCTCCAGCAAATGCGTGACTGTGACAGCAAACAGGAGAGTAGTGCTTGGGAGCAGAATGTTGGGTGAGACACTGGAGGGATGGTGGCCATTGAGGAGACAAGATCATCCCCAACAAACTTTGTAATTTATAGAGAGTGTACATCCGAGTACATCTGCTGACCAGCTTTGGTCTGGCCTTCACTTCTCCTGGTTTTAGGACTTGGGTAGCTCAGAAACTGCTGAAGACCTTGATCACCATGGCCACGAATGAAAACAAAGTGTCTTACCAACGTTGTTCTCACCAAATAGGTACTGCAGTCTTCCTAAGAAAAAAAAAAAAAGAAAAAAAAAAGGTAGCTTTCCCGAGTAGAAAATTGATCCTATCTCAGCAAGATCAGGATGTCACCTGAACTCAGGGAAGAACTTCTTTCTTCAGAGGGTAACAGAGCACTGGAACAGGCTACTCAGAGTTATGGAGTATACTTCTGTGGAGACTTTCCAAACCCACCTGGACACATTCCTGTGCAACCTGCTCTGAGAGAACCTGCTCCAACAGCTCTCCAGAGGTAATTTCCAACTCATACCATTCCGTGATTGTGACTTGGGCACCAGCAAAACACCAGGTTGTATTACCTGAACCCACCCTGTGCCAATGCAAAGCCACAGGGAGCTTACGTAGAGCTAGAACGTAGCCAGCCCAGGAGAGCAGATGCACCATCTGTTCGGGCAGTGGGTGATGTTTTGTTTAAAACCATTATTTATTCGACTGTCCTGAAAGCCTCCATGGTGTGTGGAGCTGGAGTGATATCAAAGAGAGTCCTGGGAAGAGGCCTCTTGCTGCCCTCTCCCGGGCAGGTTCCATCTCTTGCCCCATCGCTGCCCAGCCCTGGGGCTGGCGAAAAGGAACCTGCAGTTCTGCAGCGCTCGCAGCAGGGGCTGCTGCTGCCACATCAGGTGCAACAGCAAACCTCCAAGTGCCCCCACCTAGAGCCATCCCACAGCATCCCCGTGCTGGGAAAACGTGTGGGACAGGGAGGTTGCTGAGATGCTATAGAGACCGTGTAAGATATGGGACAAAGCCACTTTTCCGAATTGGAAGTGACTTGTCCCCATCCCCAAGCATGTTTAGAGCAGCACTTTGCTCTGGAACTAGGAAATACCACAGCACAACCATAAGAAATGATCAACCATGAAGCCACCTGGAAGCAGCTGATATAAAAATTAACTTCAAATCTGGTAGTGAATGCAAGAAAATCCCTCCAGAGGACTTTGACCCTATGGTTTGTTTGGAAACTTAGCACTGGAATTTGGGGCAGTTGCTTTTCTGTCTGGTGACCAGCTGAATGCTGCCTGTCATGTGGATGCACTGCCTAAGGCAGCCAACAGCATCTTGGCTTGTATCAGAAATAGTGTGCCCAGCAGGACCAGGGAAGTGATTGTCCCCCCTGTATTCAACAATGGTGAGGTCACACCGTCAGTATTGGGTTCAGTTTTGGGTCCCTTGCAACAAGAAAGACACTGAGGTGCTGGAGCTGGTCCAAAGAAAGGCAGTGAAGCTGGTGAAGGGCCTAGAGCACAAGTCCTGCAAGGACAGGCTATAGGGCTGTTTGGCCTGGAGAAGAGAAGGCTAAGGGGAGACCTTTGCACATTCCACAGCTCCTTGAAAGGAGGTTGTAGCAAGGTAGGGATTGGTGTTTTCTCCTTAGTAACAAGCAATAGGACAAGAGCAAACGACCTCTTATTTATAGCACCAGAGGAGGTTTAGATTAGATATTAGTAGAAATTTCTTTATCAAGAGAATTGTCAAGCATTGGAACCAGCTGCCCAGGAAAGTGGTGGAGTCACCATCCCTGGAGGTATTTAAAAGATGTGGTGCTTAGAGACACGGTTTAGTGCTGAATGTGGTAGTGTTGGACTTAATGGTCTTAAAGGTCTTCTCCAGCCTAAATGATTCTGTGATTCTACTTCCTACATGGACATAGGCTGATGCAGTTGATACTTGCATGTGCATGCAAGCACTTACTGATGCTTTTGATGACTCCAAACTCTGCCTTTTCCTTGTTTCTATGAAGGAATACACACTTGATTGACGTGGGGAGGAGTCAAAGCACCATGTAATAGATGGAGCTGCCTGCATGTGAGGAGGACAGAGTGAGATGGTGTGCTGCCTTTCATTGTCACTGGTATTGTGGCAGCTTGTACTGGGGCATGCAGAGAAACCTTCATGCTGCTTAATGTTAGGCACTGACTGCAGTGTTTGGTTCACCCACACCACTTTGTAAAGCCTCCGGAAGAGCTTGTCTTTCTCCACTAAACCATTCAAAGCATCTTAATTAGATCTTAATCCAAGGTTTCTGAGCAGCTGTAGGGGTGGCAGCATGTTCTGTGAATCATGAAATTTTGGGTTGAAAAGACTTTCAAGATCATTGAGTCCAAACATGTCCCTCAGCACCACATCTCTGCCTCTTTGAAACACCTTCACGGATGTGGGATTCAACCTTCTCCCTGGGGAACCTGTTCCAGTGAAGTTTATTCTCCTATTGAACCTAAACCTTCCATGGTGCAACTTGAGGCCATTTCATCTTGTCCTATCACTTGTTACTAGGAAGAAGAAACCTATAACCACATTGTTACAATCTCCTTCTGGGTAGTTCTAGAACGTGAGGTCTCCCCTCAGCCTCACAGAATAAGATTTGGAAGGGACCTCAGGAGATCTTGTAGTCCAAACACCCTGCCAGAGCAGGTTCACCTGCAGCAGGTTTTATAGGATGGTGTCCAGGCAGGTTTTGAATTACTCCAGTGATGGAGACTCTACAATCTCTCTGGGCATTGTGTTCCAGTGCTCTATCACCCTCAAAGTAAAGAAATTCCTCCTCGTGTTTACATGGAACTTTCTGTGTTCAGGTTTGTGGCTGTTACATCCTTTTCTCCAGATTAAGCCACCACAGTTGTCTCAGCCACTGCTCACCAGCTTCATTGTCCTTTTCCAGACCCACTCCAGCACCTGAGTGTCTTTCTTGTAGTGAGGGTCTCAGAACTGAAACCAGGATTCAAGGCATGGATTCATCAGTGCTGAGTGGAGGGGGACAATCCCTTCCCTGGTCCTGCTGGTCACGTTATTCCTGAGAGAGGCCCAGGAATGCTGTTTGCCTTCTTGGCCACCTGAGTGCACGCTGGCTCATGTTCAGCCATGTGTCAATGCTCCTCTAAGTCAGAGAGGAAGACTGTGAGAGCTGTGAAGGCTTGTGGCAGCAGGACCATGAGTGTCCTGATTTATAAGTGACTGTAAGTCTCTCTTGATGGATACAGCCCAAAGAGAACTGTCTCTTACCCAGGGTATCTATAGTGCCCATAGCCCATGCGAACAACTTCTTCTCCAGTGTGTCCCCTGTCTAAATCTGTTCCCCCTTAGGAAAGGCTCTGTCTGCAGTCCAAGGCAGAAACATTCATCTTACAGATACTGAAATGAGGGGTACGTGACTGGAAGGAGGTCCCCTGCCTGGTCCCAGGTGAGTGCTGCATTCCCCATCCTTACAGACATACTCATGGTACTTCAGGGCATATGCAGAACTCCTTGGGCCCAGAAGCTACAGATCAGCCCTTGGTAATCCTGCACACCTTATCCCAGTGCTCTGTCCCCATCCAAGCAATATCTGCCAGCAGAGGGGTTGCCTCTTTCAATGCCAGTCCACGCAGCCACAGCAGCTAGTGCTGATGGGGTCCTCTGAATGTTTCTACCTTCCTGAACTATGTTTCCAAGCCATCCTTCCCCTGCTAGCTGCATCTCTGCAGCTCTGTGACTACTGCTGCTTTCTGCAAGCTATGAGGAGAGATCATGAGTTCACCTCATCCAGCATCCCTGAGCCCTGCTGTGTGCAATGCAATAGTAAGTGCACAGATTCCACAGAATGAAGCCTTTCCCTGCCCACAGGCCTGTTCACAGGTGCTGCTCTTCAGTTTAAAAGTTCTGCAGCCTCTGTCTGTTCCCCTGATGAACCAACACCTCTATGCTCTTATAGAATCATAGAATGGTTCAGGTTGGAATGGACCTTAAAAATCACCTACTTCAAACCCTCATGCCATGGGCAGGGACACCTCCTACTAGACCAGGTTGCTCAAGGCTTAAAACATTCTGGGGTTGAAGCTTCCACAACTTCTCTGGACAACTTGTTCCAGAACTTCACCATCCTCACAGTGGAGAATTTCTTCCTAAGGTCTAATCTAAATCTAGCTTCTTCCAGACACCATTCCCCCTTGTCCTATCACTACATGCCTTTGTAAAAAGTCCCTCTCCAGCTATCCTGTAGGCCTCCTTCAATATTGTCCTTCCTGACAGCAATTTAGGAAGGGTCACATCACAGCCTGTATAAGACATTTCTGTATGCAAGCTTGCTGGGACTTGGCAAGAGCCAGTAAGGCAGGAAGCCTTGAGGCTCTTGTTCCTCAGCTGCCTGCCATCACCTGATCTGGCTCTGCCAGTTTGTGACTGTTTAGGAAATAACAAAATCGATCTCCATTGTGATTCAGCTGCCTGGTTGGGAAAAAAAAAAAAAAAAAAGGAAAAGAAAAAAGAAAAAAAAAAAAAAAAAAAAAAAANAGAAAAAGGCTTTGTTAGCTCTGGAGAGAGGGATTAAGCCAGACTCTTTGGAAGAAGAGTGCTGATGGCTGGTGTGGAAGTTTCTCCACTGCCTTGTGTTGACATTAGCAGCTGAGATCTGTGGGGAGCCTCTCACACCGAGCTTTGACACCGGAAGCACTTACTCATGTGCCTTAAATAATGGATATTTGAAAGTACTGCAAGAGGGGAAACCCACAGCTGTCTTGTTCAGAGTAACCAGACTGGACAACCCCTGGAGATGGTGCCTGTACAGTGATGCTACATGTGTGTGGAGGTTGCTGTGGCATAGTGCTGTGGCAAGCAGCCAGGGGCCCTAGGTCTCCAAGAAGTCTGTGCTTCAGGCTTTGAGGAGGTGAGGGAGCACCTACGTGACCCTCACAGGTCTGGAAGAAGCTCCAGAAAAGTATTCCTCAAGTTTATCAGCCACCAGGCTGCAGAGAAGCGCTCACCTCATGTGCATTACTCTTCTGAGACCAGAAGCCAGGCCTGTCTCTTACCTTACCTGGTTTTTCATGGGTGCCACCTTCTTGGCCTCTGCCTCTAGCTGTGTTCTACGGAAACTGCAACTGCTGCTGCTACCTGAAAGTCTGCTCTTGGAGGCAGAGCAGCTGTCCTGTTGTGAGGCATCAAATGTGTGTATAAGCTGCATCCTGACTGCTGGCCTTGTGCTGCAGAAAGTAATATAATCCTTGAGGGACTCTTAGGGAAAAAAATACCAACAAATGATCTGTGGATCTGGGGATGTGGGAACTTTGGATGTTTTAGTAGTTGACATTAATTACAGGAACTTTCCACTGCACTGTTTCCACAGGGCATGATCATATCATCCCTGCATGCACCTGGCTGAGCAAGTGCATGGGATACCTCCACACTGTCCCAAGCACTGTTTCCTTCCCACATTAAAACTGTGTATGTATGCTGTTGGAGTGCATTTGTCTCAAAGCATGCAGCTCTCAGTGTTCACAGTGAGATTTCTTGCTTTTGTGTCCATGCCACCACCTTTCCCCTTTGTAAAGGAGCCTGTAGCTCGACTGATTCTCTTCTGACTTAGGTATCCATAGCTTTATGTTTGGTGCTGTCAGAACACAATCATTTATGTAGGGATTTTTTTAAAATTCCCCTCCCCCACCCTGCCCTGCCCTGGAGGTTCTTACAGACAGGATGGGTACAAGGAACTTTGTCCTACCAGGCAGCTATATAAAGCACTCAGTGATTCAGCACTTACTGCACCCTACACAGATTCCTTTGCTATCATATCAGCAGGAATGCAGGGCTAGAAGGGATCTCCTAGTCGTCATCATATTCCACAGCTATGGCAAGCACCGAATCATAAAGCTCCTCTTGTTAATTTGTCACGGTCCATCTTAAGAGTCATTGAGAATTTTCTTGGCAGGTTATTCCAGAACCTTACTCTGACAGAAGGAAACTTGTTTCAGATTTGCAGCCCACATTTTTTTCATAGCCTATTTTTATCTACTTGTTCTCATGCCAATGCTGTCTTCTAGTTAGTAGCTGCTTTTCCCGTCTCGTTCTCTAACCTACTCTTACATGCCAATGAAGAATATGGCCTCTTCTTCCCAGGATCCCTGGGCTGTTCAGAGAAAAGACTGTCTATTTTCAGTTCTCTCTATCAGCTCCTATCTGCCCCTCTTTCAGTCTGTGGGGAGGCATTGAGGGAGAGCCCTGGTTTCACCACTACTAGGTCATGCTCTCCCCATTGCAGTGTTCTGCAGAAGGCAGCGTACACTGCTCTCTTCTTCCAGCTGCAGGAGGGTCTGTACAGAGTTTGGCAACATGCTGGAACAGGATCATATTCACCTTTTGTAAAGTACATCAGAAAGGCAGGCCAGAAACAGGCAAATTTCCTGTGGGTCAGCAGGAATTTGCCATTTGCTGTGCAAGTCTGCAATGGACATGGAGTTGCCAGCACACAACAGGTGCTAGGGTTACCAGCAGTGTTTCAATATACTCACAGAGTAAGGCTTGTCCATCCATCTTTCACAGAATCACTGAGGCTGGAATAGACCTCTGAGATCATCAAGTCCAGCCTATGACCTAATACCACCACACTGACTAGACCATGTCACTAAGTGCCACATCCAATCCTTCCTTAGACACCTCCAAGGACAACACCTCCACCACCTTCCTGGGCAGCCCATCCTAGTCTCTAATTACCTTTTCCATGAGGAAGTGCTTCCTAACATCCAACCTAACCCCCTGCCCCGGCACAGCTTCAGGCCATGCCCTTTCCTCACAACACGCCTCCTGCAAATACTAAGAGGTTCATCTGTTCCTAGTAGGCACAGAAACTCTGAAGAACTTTTGCTTCTTGGAGGTTCCCATGGCTTAGGAAGTCCATAAGGACTAGAGTTCCTTAGAAGGCTCTTTGTATCTCTCACGGGGCCTGTAGGAATGGAAAACAAAGGCGCAGCCTGCACAGTGTCCTGATGGCATGGACATTGACAGGGAACCGCTGGAGACAGTCCAACGAAGGGCCACAAAGACAGTTAGGAAACTGGAGCATCTCTTTTAGGAGGAAAGGCTGAGAGACCTGGGTCTCTTTAGGCTGCAATACAGAAGCCTGTGAGGGGTTCTTAGCAATGCTTATCAATACCTAAAGTGCAGGTGGCAGGAGAGTGGGGCTGGGCTCTTTTCGTTGGTGCCCAGTGATGGGACAAGTGGCAATGGGCAAAACCTGGAACAAAGGCAGCCTTTATCCAGCGCCTGTATTTGGGAGACTGCTAAAAAAGCCTGACCAAAACCCACCTGGAGCTGTTCCTGTGCAACCTGCTCTAGGTGAATCTGCTTTAGCAAGGGTGTTGGACTGGATGATCTCCAGAACTCACTTCCATTCTATGATCCTGTAACATTTTATGGGAAAGGTGAATATAAGTAGCAGGGTACCCTTCCTGAGTTGCATGCTGGTTTCCAGGGAATTACATCTTGCATCTAACCTAAATGAGTCAAGCAATATTTCAAACCAAAGAGGACTGCAAGAATAATATCAGCTGATGCAATTGCACCTTGAATTTACAGCAGTGCTAGGCAGATCCATGAATGGTGGGACACACTGTACATGATTACAGCAGATTCAAGCCCTTGTTTGAAAGCAGCTGGGTTTTGGTTGGGCTTTTTTAGCAGTCCCCCAAATACAGGTGCTGGATAAAGGCTGCCTTTCCTCTGAGAGGTGAATCTTCCATTTGATGGTGGATTTATGCTTTTGCAAATATCAGCTCATTTTCTTGCTATTAGAGCCTTTTTCATACTAGTCACAAACACATTTAGCGCACTCCTGCTTCTGCAATCCATTCTTCACAGCTCTCTGATGGTGAGGTCTTTTTCCTAGTTCTCCTAATGCCAGATACCAGCATGCTGCAGTCAATGAGGAAGGCAGGCTCTCTTGTTCCTGGAAGCCTGGCATTAGTGGGTGCCTGCTGTGCCACAGTTGGACGTGATTTGGCTAAATTCCACCCCCTGATGGAAAAAAAGCTCTCAGCCTCTGCTACCCTCAGCAACAATACTTGAGGGTATCTGAATTTAGCCTTTAAGGCAGACAAACCCAAGAACAACAAAGAGTACCTGAGGATGGCATGGGATCTAATTCACTCAGGAGTCAAAAGCTTTGTGTCTTCTACTGATGGCTGTGCTCATCTTGGAAAGAAAAAACAGTTTCTTTGTCTCTTGCTGGCACTTGTCATCCAACTGAACACAAGGTCACCTCCCTGGAATGGATCAAAGCTTCCTCACTATGTGTTTGCAAAAAAAAAATTAAAAAAAAGTTTGGGTACTTCACCAGGAAAGCCTGGAAGACTTAACCCATCAAAGAACAGAAAAACAGGAGCTGATGCTCCCAGCTAGGCCCTGGTTATATTCCTCAGCCAGCTCAGTGGACCTCAGTGAGAATCCCAAACGTTCTCTGGAAAAAAATGAGTCAGAGGCTGGGGAAAATGGGAAAGGAGTTTAGGCAACGAACTGGGGTATCAACAGTACAGATTGATATTTTTGCTGTTGAGTAATCATCTGCTCTATGTGGATGCTCACAACAGCTGGGTTTAGTGAATCAAATAATATTTCTGTGCATGTGTGTGCACATATTTGTGTCCTTAAACAACGGAGAAGCATTCCAGTTTCTCAGGGTCACCTCACCATCCAGTGTAAATGGAATTTGACAACCACAGATTAGAAAGAGCCAAGAACCCTGCTCCCTGTCAACAAGCCAATCATCTGCTAAAGCAAGTACGAGATTTCTACCAGTATGTGAAGATTTTTCTAGATAATGACAGTATTAGAAGCAAACCCCACAAGCATGTGAAATACATCTGGTAAAGTGCTTAAATAAAATAGAATAAAATTAATCATCTTTCAGCTTTACCATGAGAAAAAAAAAAAATAGTAGCCTGCTACACAATCAGATCCTGGACTGTAGGGGGTCCACAGTCCTACAAGGAGAGATGACTCCTCTATGCTGGACACAGCTGGGGCCCATTTATTTTGCAGAATTAGCCTATCCTCCCCTGGTCCAGACAGCATCAATCTTGCATCAGCAGTGGGAGGTAAGGTAGGTTTTGTGCTGATCACCTCCTTTCCAGTGCAGCTGGAAATCTAGGAGCAATATTGTTTCAAGCATTATTCATGGGGTTTCAAGACTGTTGCCAAGCTCTGTGCAGCTAACAGCTGAGCAGCTGAGAGTTTGTCTCTCCTTCTACAGGATTATTATAACATAATTTCCCTCCGTGGCCAGTTTAGGCAGCTCTGATGCAGAGTTACAAATGAGACATTGACTTTTAAAGCTCTTCCTACCCTCAGGGTGGCAGATGAAAGAACAGTTTGCAGCTTTGTTCTGCCGCAACATGCCCGGAAGTGTTGAGAGAGATGCTTTCTTTACAGGGAAATTTCCACTGTCTCACTGCTTTTTGCAAGTTTGCAACCCACCTGTAGAGTACAACAGAAATGCTGGGCCAACTGAAACATATTCACAGAATCACAGAGTGATAGATATTGGAAGGGACCTCTGGAGATCACCTAGCTCAACCCGCGTGTCAGAGCAGTATCAGCTAGAGCAGGCTGCACAGGAGCATATCCAGAAGGGTTTTGAATGACTTCAGAGATGGAGACTCCCACCACTTCCCTGGGTGGCCTGTTCCAATGCTCTACCATCCTCAAAGTGAAAAAGTTCCTCTTCGTGTTATAAGACACCGATTTGTTTGTGCCATTTAGGCATCAACAGTTCTCCTACTGGTGTCTGAGTCCATTAGAAGGAGCCCAGTGATTCTCACCTCTAACATAAGCCTTGTGGCACTTTTCAGCAGCTCAGCAAGCATGGCACAAAGCCTAGGGTGACATCAATTCATTTAATAAATCTAAATATAATTTTTTTCAAAATGAAGGGATCAGTGTAAGAGAAGACCATGACACTGTGCTGGGAAGGATGTTGCTTGGACTAAATGAGCTGCTCAATCAGACCGCTCTTTTAACACTGCCTGTGCTTTAAATCTCTACTTTAATACCACTATTTTTATAATTCTGCAGTAACAAATGGACTAAATTAATTCAGGGGATGTTCCAGATAATGAGGGATTTGTCTTGCAGCAAAAAACTCTCCAATGAAGACTAAAATGTTAGAGACCCAGAGTGTGCAGCTAATAGCAGAGTTTGATAATTGGTGAGAATGGAAATGAGAAGGACAGAAGTGAAAGGAAGTGAAATACTTCACAATTTCCTTATCTAATGGTTAACATCCTTATGTATTGAGGTGCACAATGTCCCCTGCATTTTAAGGCTGCACAGCATTTACCATAAAATTGTTGACCTGCTGGAGTGGGTCCCGAGGAGGGACATGAAAACGATCAGAGGGCTGGTGGTGAATGGCTGGAGAGCAGCCCAGAGGAAAAGGACCTTGGAGTCTGGGTTGATGAAAAGCTCAACATGAGCCTGCAGTGTGCACATGCAGCCCAGACAGCAACCGAGTCCTGGGCTGCATCAAGAGCAGTGTGGGCAGCAGGGCAAGGAAGGGGATTCTGCCCCTTTACTCTGCTCTCATCAGACCCCACCTGGAGTACTGTGTGCAGTTCTGGAGCCCTCAGCACAGGAAGGACATGGAAGTGTTGGAGAGGGTCCAGAGGAGGCCACAAAGATGCTCAGAGGGCTGCAGCAGCTGTGCTGTGAGGACAGGCTGAGAGAGTTGGGGCTCTTCAGCCTGGAGAAGAGAAGGCTTCGAGGGGACCTGATAGTAGCCTTCCAGTATCTGAAGGGGGCCTACAGGAAGGCTGGGGAAGGATTATTTACAAGGTCTTGCAATGACAGGACAAGGGGCAATGGGCTTAAACTGGCAGAGGGGAGATTTAGACTGGATGTTAGGAGGAAGTTCTTTACAGTGAGGGTGGTGAGGCACTGGAACAGGTTGCCCAGGGAGGTTGTGGATGCTCCCTCCCTGGATGTGTTCAAGGCCAGATTGGATGAGGCCTTGAGTAACCTGTACTAGTGGGAGGTGTCCCTGCCTATGGCAGGGGGTTGGAACTAGATGATCCTTGAGGTCCCTTCCAACCTTACCATTCTATGATTCTATGGAGCACCCCCCCTATGGGGACAGTCTGCAAGAGTTGGGGCTGTTCAGCCTGGAGAAAAGCAGGCTCTGGAGAGACCTCATAGCAGTCTTCCAGTAGTGATAGGATGAGAGAGATTGAAGCTTGAGGAGGGTAGATTTAGATGAGATATTAGAAAGGAATTTCACAGAATCACAGAGTCAACCAGGTTGGAAGAGACCTCCAAGCTCACCCAGCCCAACCTATCACCCAGCCCTAGCCAATCAACCAGACCATGGCACTAAGTGCCCCATCCAGTCTTTTCTTGAACACCTCCAGGGATGGTGACTCCACCACCTCCCTGGGCAGCCCATTCCAATGCCAATCACTCTCTCTGGGAACAACTTCCTCCTAACATCCAGCCTAGTCTTTCCCTGGCACAACTTGAGACTGTGTCCCCTCATTCTGTTGCTGGTTGCCTGAGAGAAGAGACCAACCCCACCTGGCTACAACCTCCTTTCAGGTAATTGTAGACAGCAATGAGGTCACCCCCGAGCCCCCTCTTCTCCAGGCTAAACAACCCCAGTTCCTTCAGCCTCTCCTCATAGGGCTTGTCCTTTACTGTAAAGGTGGTGAGACACTGGAATGGGTTGCCCCAAGGAAGTCATGGATGTTCAAGGCTGGGTTCAGAACCCATTCAAACTGAACCACACTTTGAAAAATCACAGGCCAAACAGACCTGTGGACATTTTTTAGCATTTAGTGGACAAAAGTCCATCCCCAAATCACCCCTGGAAACTCCTCTGCAGCTAGGTATGCCCCACCACCTGCAGCTGCTAGATTACCCTGCACCTGGGCTGCCCACAGGTGGTGGCCAAGCCCACCCCACCTGTGAGTCATTGTAAATTACCATTGTGGGAGGGTGCACTCAACTGAGAACAAAGCATGGATTCTTGCATGAAAGTGATGACCAGCTGTCGTGGTAGGCCTAAATAGGCCAAAGGTGGGCTTGTAGATGTCCTGGCTTGCCCAGGCATGCTCCCCTGCTCCCCTTCCCCCCTTCCCTCTGTGCTGGGGGTGGTGGCCCCAGGAAAGGGGACAAAAGCCCCAGCTTCACCTAATATGGGCAAACTGCCATCCTGATTGGCTAATCTACATCCAAAGGCCCATCAGGCTCGGGCTGAAATGGATATAAAGGATGAGCAGGTAGCACATTTGGTTTGGTGCTGTTGTGCTCTCTGCTATTTTATCAGTGCCTGCTTATTACCTCATTGATCCTGAGCTGGGTGGGACCCCAGTGAGCAGGATCAGGCTCTGATGCCTCCATGCATTTGGCCTGCACAGCCAGCATGACACCGTGTCAGGACTGCACATCGCAAGACGTCCTGCCTGCACGTGAGAGCCTGCTGCCAAGGGAGCCAGGACCAGCTCAGAGATGTCTGCCTCCTTTTCTGAAGCACCCAGGAGCCTGAGGAAACTTCTCTAACAGCTTTCGACTCAGCAGCAGCCCTGCCATGTGCTTTAGGTATTGTCCCATGATATTTTTGTGAGTAAATACTTCAAGCCTGTTGTAATCATTAATTGCCTTCTGCCATAAGCAGAAAGGAGCTTCCTGTGTCCATCCAGTGGCTAAGCAGGGTAACTAACTGCAAGCAGTGTGAGTGACTGCACAAACCTTCTCTGCCAGTAAAAATGTTTGCTTATGCTAGTTGCCTTTAAAGTGTTCCAGTTTACCTGTTCCCTGTATGTGTAAATTTCCAAACTGTGTGTTTTGAACCTTGTAAATAAGGCTTCTGGTGAGATTTAATGTTAATAAACAGTTTTCATAGTTATTACCAATCTCTGCCCTGATATCAGAATTGATATCATTGTTAATAGTGAAACAGTTTTCACTACACCAACATGTTGGAAGTGAAGATGCATGGCAGAAAAAGCAGTTGTGAAAGCCCCTTGTGGGAGAAAAACAGTATCTCTGGTTGAAGAACCTGTTGTGGCTGGGGCTAGAATAGCTGGGAGAGGAGGTGGTAGTGGTGGAAGAGGGTGCATTTGGTTTAGCTGAGCTGGAGTTAATTCTCCCCTGAGCATCTTTTGTAGTGCTGTAGCTGGGTTTTGATAACACACCATTATTTTGGCTGCTGCTGAGCCAAGCATCAAGGCTGTGCTTTTCCAACACTACAGCAGTAGGCTGAGGGATGGGCAAGATCATGGGAGGGAACACAGCGGGGCCAGCTGATCCAAACTAACCAAAGGGGTATTCCATGCCATATAACATCAGCTCAGATATAAAAGCTAAAGGAAAGAAAGAAGTGTGGGGACGTTTCTTGATGGTATGTGCCCTCTGGAGCAACTGCTACATGTATTGAAGCCCTGCTTCTCGGGAGTTTACGAATATCATTTGCTGATGGGAAGTAAAGAAAAATATCTTTGTTTGCTGTTACTTTTGTGTGTGGCTTTTGCTCTTCATCCTATTCAGTTGCTTCTGTCTTGACTCACAGGCCTTTGGTTATATTCTTCATCTCCTCTCTCATCTAAGAAGGTAGAGTGCCAGGGTGGCCTTGGTAGTCATCTGGCCCCCAGCCAGGGACAAATCATTGCAGGGGGAAAGATGGTGTGACCAAGGCAGGCAAGGGAACATGGGGAGCTTAATTTTCTGAGTCAATAAAGAATAGGAATGAGGGTAGAGAGAAGGATTAAGCCACCAAGGATTTCAGGGTATGGGAGAGACTGGTAAGCAAAAAAAATAAAGCAAAGGAGTAAGGGAAAGAGCAGAGGTGAAAAGATGTATGATGGCAGGATGAGCCAAGTGCCTAGGACTGGGAGGGTGACGGAGGTAGGCTACAGGTGTGACTGGTGGTGGTATGTAATCAGTGGAGGCAAGAGGAGGGAGAGGAGACACCCTGACTTGATGATGGTGAAGCAGGAAGCAGAGGCAGTAGTGAAGGA
The DNA here is from genome assembly GCA_013396675.1 of Eubucco bourcierii. Classification (NCBI taxonomy): domain Eukaryota; kingdom Metazoa; phylum Chordata; class Aves; order Piciformes; family Ramphastidae; genus Eubucco; species Eubucco bourcierii. Next base: position 195,661 of record VWZE01015523.1, read on the forward strand.
GCTGTTTGTTCTCAAGGGTCTGGGAAAAACAGGACTGGAAAGAACATGGACGGAAATAAGCAAAAAGCTGCTGGTGGCATGTATTGCTCTCCAGAGTCTGGGAGGGAATCCAGGTGTCCTCCCAGGTTTCCTCTGCCAGGCCCTGAGAGACCTGTCTCTGGTGGAGCTGTTACAAGGTTGTTCATGAACCTTGTGGATGTGCACATCATGGCATTCTTGCTAGCATGAGCTGGCTTCAAAACAAGCAGAATCCTAAAAAGTAAAAAGCAGTGCACTGTAATCTGTGCCAGAAAGGCTCTGAAATCAAGCACTGAGAAGTTAGGTAAGGCTGGATTTCAAACAACTTGTGCCTACCTAATTTAGCTTAATTTTGACATACACGGCTTTGTGGAAGACAGGCCTGGAAGGGACCTCAATGAACCCCCTGGGAATTCCAGTCCATCTATGTCCCCTAAGGCAGGACCTAGACCATTCTTGACAGATGTTTCTCTAATCTTCTCTTGCAAGACAGGTGTTAATGACACAATTGCATACTTTTTCTTAATGGAATCCTATTCCAGTGCATAAAATATACCAGGACCATGCTTTGATGGAGAGTGGGAACACACAGGCTCATGGTTCAGCCTAGGGACTGCTGACCTGGACAACTGCCTCCTCTTCAGAGCTCCCAAGTAGTCACTCAGATCTGACTTCCCCCCAGACAGTAATTTGTGTTTTCTCCACTTTCTAGGTGCTCAGGTCTGGGAAATACTACTGATTTAATGGTCCATGCATGGTGCTCTCTTTCGATATAGCGTTGGGGTTTTAAGTTTACCATCACCACCCAAACAGCCTAGCTCATACTGCCATAGACTGGAAAATAAAACTGAAATTCTTATGTACTGTGTTCAGCACTTTGTCACTCACCTCCCACTTCTCATGTGACCCTGCTCTGTGTGCTCTCTGTCTTTATCTCCCCCCACTTTGCTTATGTGTCCAGAACCTCGCGGTCATGAATGATGATTCCCAGTTCCTCTTTTTTGGTTTTGGTTTTTTTGTTTTGTTGTGTGTGAAGAACTCCTCTGACTATTTTATGAAGTCCAGGTTTCTCTGTAACCACCTCATTCTCAGAGGTATATGTATTCAGTGCAATTAATTACACCAGCGATGTCTATAATTACCTCAGAAAGAGGTCAGTAGAATGCATAAGAACTGACAGCATAGAGAACATCAGGAACTGCTGTGGTGGAGCACAGAATGATCACAGGGTTAAGGAGGATGGAAGCGACCTCTGGAGATCATCTAGTTCAGTTCTCTTTACACATGGAGGGTCAGTTAGAGCCAGTTACCCAGGACTATGTCCAGTTTAGTTAAGCTTTGAGTAATTCCAGAAATAAAGACTCCATAACTTCTCTGGTTAACCTGCTTCAGTATTTGGCCATTGCTACAGTGGAGAGGGAAAAAAAAAAAAAGTGTTTTCTGGTGTTCAGGTGTAGTTTCATATGTTTTAAATGTCTACTGCTTCTTGTCCTGTCAGACAGAAGCCATCTCCTTCCTACCAGGCATTTATACACATTGATGAGACTCCTTCTGAGCCTTTTCTTTTCTAGCCTGAATAGTCCAAAGCTCTCTGTGTTTTCCCTCACAAGAGAGATGATCCAGTTCCTTAATCACCTTTGTAGCCCTCTACTATACTCAGTCCAGTAAGTCTCAGACTTTTTTTGTACTGAGGAGGACTTGAGGTGTGGTTTCACCACTGTTGAGTAGAGAGGAAAGATCACCTCTCTTGGCTTGCTGGCAATGCTTTTCCTAACTGCCCACAATGTTACTGGCTGTCTTTGCTGCAAGGGCACACTAATAACTCACGGCCAGCTTGATGGCCAAGAGATCTTTCTCTACAGGTGCATGGAGTCATTCCTGCCCAGGTGCAGGACTTTGTGTTTCCCTTTGTTGAGCTTCATGTGATTCCTCTCTTGTCCAACACCTTGGCATGTCCCAGGTCTCTCTGGATGGCAGCACACCACCTCGTGTCTCAGCTCCTCACAGCTCTGTATAATCTGTAAATTTGCCAGAGGTGTACTCTGCCCCATCATCCAGATCATTAATGAATATGTTAAACAGTCTAAGACCTAGTAACAGAATATACCAGTAATGACTGGCCTCCAGCTGGACTTTGTACCACTGATATGATGCTCTGGATCTGGCCATTCAGCCACTTTTGGATCTACCTTACTGTCAACTTATGTAACCCATACTTTGCCAGCTTATGTATGGGGACGTTACAGGGGACAGTGCCAAAAGCCTTGCTGAAGTCAAGGCAAACAACATCCGTTGCTCTCTGCACGACCACTAAGCCATTCATCTTGCTGTGAAAGGCTGTAAGGTTGGTTATGCTTCATTTCCCCTTCGTAAATCTGTGCTGAGTATGCTACATCACCTCCTCGTTCACGTGGCTGGAAATTATTTCTGTGATTTCTTGTTCCACTATCTTTGCAGAGATTGAGGTGAAGCTGACCAGAATGCAGTCTTTCAGATCCTCCTTCTTGTCCTTTTGGAGATAGAAGTGACATTTGCTTTCTTCCAGGCCTCAGGAACCTCTCCTGATCACTGTGATCTTTCAGAGAGTGGCCTTGAATGACATTAGTCATCTCCCTCATGGACTTTTGGGCCCTTGCACAAAAGCCTCAGATTGCTGAAGGACACTCTCACCAGGAACGTTTCCTCCTAGGTCTCCTACTTCCACCTTTTGTACATTTCATTTTTATGTCAGTTTAGTGAGGAGCTCTGTTCATCCACACATGCCTCTTGTCAGCTTTGACTTTCTTCTTGTCAGGATGAGCCAATCTACTTTCAAGGAGATGATCTTTGGTTATTAAACAGTTCAGCTTCAGTAGATCAGTACCTGATTCCTGATTGTGGACAGGGCAAGGTGTTTCAGAGTGTTTTATAAAACTTGCTATATTTCTACACTTATTGCTTTGAATCCAGGCAGTAAGTTTCATACCCCTGAGTAAAAAAAAAAAAAAAAGAGGAGTTTTAGCACTGCCTGCTTCTGTGGTCAGTGTTATCCAGATACTTCCGATCAGTGATATCCTGCAGCAGTGACTTTTCAGACTCCAGTTAGAAATATAACTGTCTTCCTGTCACCTAGTGGGAGGCTTCTTACCTCAGAATGCAGTTACTAGGCAGGTCTTTCTAGAGTCCTTACATAGGTGTGGAGAAAAGAAGGGCTCCTCTAGGTGAAGTTTAAGAGCAAACCCACTTGAGAATCATCTGGAGAAGACTCTCCCCTTCCAATGATTAGAAAAGAATTCTACTTTAATTGCTCAACATCTGCAATAACCACTTAATTTAAAAACACTTCCTTCTACTGCTTTTGAAAGAGCCACATTTCCCATTAATTTCATTGTCCCCTTGCTCCTAGGCTACAAAGCAAAGAGAATATCCTTTTGAACTCTGAATGGCATCATCAGCTTGATATGGCTTAAATCCAGTCCAATTAAAAATAAATAAATGTAGTACTTCCCTAAAGACAGATGTCCTGAAATGACTCCTTTATGAAAAAGGCGTTGTTAGGCCAAGTATTTTCTGCTTGTAGGCTCTTTTCTTAGGGGTCATTTGGAGCGACTGCTGCTCCAATCACCCTAACCTTGTTTAAGGTCCCACATTTCCTTTTCATGTCCTTGCAAGTGTACTCATTGCTGCCTGTTGAGTTCAGCTTGGCTCCTGCTGTCGGCTGGTGGCCTCTGGCAGGGTCTGAGAGGAGTGCTCATCCAAATCTTGCAGAACAGCGTGTGAGCTGGGTGAGATGGGGAGATAAGCTTTGCTGACCGTTAGCAAAACAATGGACTGTATGCTCGGTGCTGTTAAATACACAAAACAAACAAGGAGGGGGGAAAAATGTTGCTTGTAACAATCGCGGTCACAAAGTGTTCAGAAGGAAATGAGATTCTGGAAAAGAGTTATTCCTTTATTTATTTATTTTAAAGGAAAGTAATTGTTTCCATTGATTTCTAAGGCTTTTTGGTGCTTTCATGCTACTGGTTTCTTGCCTTCAGTTAGCGCTTACTGCCTGATCCTGAATCCTGCATTGTAAAACGGCTTTAGAATAACATCTAGTAGGCTGATGCAAAAGCAACACAGCTTATTAGTCTGATCGAATTAGGAGGTGTACAGAGAGTAAAAAATGTTACCATCTCAAGCAGTCCACAGGCAATTACAGGAAATAAGCATTTTTAAAAACACAACAAGGACTCCTGGTTTAAAGACATAGCAGTGAGTCTTTTTAAATTCAGATTCTTCTGCCTGCTTTCAAGCTTTGTGCTTACAGACCCTGTAGCTTGTCCACATATTTGTTACCTTCTGATATTTGATAATTTCAATGCCCCATTTTCCCAGAAGTTTTTTTGAGATCTGACAGAGCACTCTCCTTTTATAAATAGCTGTCTCTCCATCTCAGGGCAATGACAGCTGTCAATAGCAGCTGTACAATGTAAGATGCAGGCAACTATTAGTAACCATTTGCAAGCCAAAGATGAAGGAAGTACTGTTGGATGGTGATTAGTCAGTAGCCAGGGATCACTAAATCAACTAGAGTGCCTGGCAAAAATTAAATTAATAAAATGAAAACACCATTACATTGTTGGCTACTTCATAATTAACTGTGCATTTCCTCCCAAGTTCTGAGGGGAATCACCATCTTTAATTCAGGGCTGCAAACCAAAGACCTCCAGTTAACAAGTAAGACATATAACACTGCTGCAAGCTCACTACTGTGGCTGGTGTATGTAGAATGATCAAAGTTTCATAGCTCCATTCAACTATTTTGCTATACACTGTATATATCAGACCAACTATTCCTCTCTGCAGACATCAGTATATTAATACTCCTCACAGCTTGTCTTGTGGATATCGAGAACAGCTACGAGCCACCAAGCACTATCATCCCCTTTCTGACCAAGGGAGCAGGCTGTTCAGGGGACACCCATTCTCATGCAGCCATTTCCAGCCAGAGAGAAAAAGCAGCCATTACGGCAAGAGTTATTTGAGCATTTCATTGCAGACAAGGATGGAAACCTCAGTCTACAGGGAGCCCTTGCAGTGAGGTCAGCATCCCAAGCAGGCACATTGCTGCTTTCTTTGCTTCCTTGGTGATGCAGACATCTATTCCCAACCGCCTTTTCTCCCCTTTTGGCATCCTGCACTGTGCACAATGTTTTCTTTCCAAAAACTATTTCAGTAGAAACTAGCAAGTCCTCTTCCTGCATTTGTGAGAAGGCTCAGTAAATCTCATCACCCTGGTGCAACATCCCCCAGCTGTTTGCAAGAGGAAGTGGAGAAAAATCTCCTTTGTTGGCTGTTGTGTTTGGCTCCCTATACAACTTCTAGATAACTGTGATGGCTTGGAAACATAGCCTGAGTCTTCTCCCCTGCCCGTGCCTCTCCCATATGCCTACCAAGACCCAGCTAAGGAGTAGTCCTAATCCTCTATCTCAAGTTAAGGCTTGCTAGCCTTACAAGATTTTCTTGGATGGACTGTAGGCCTCAAGGATCAGGATGGCTTTACCACTCTTTATTTTGAAAGTCTCCTCAACAGCCTGTTGACTAGGGGGGCAAAGAGATAGTAAGCATGGGACATTGACTGGGCCTTCCACCAATATTGATTGAGACACTGGAAACTCCAGGTAGTGGGGTCGCTTCCTGCTGTAAGACCGACCCATCTGCTCCTTGGTATGCCCTTCACAAAACCAGACAGACCTGTTGACATCATGGGAAAATGCAAATAGAAAATAAACTGATGTCAGTCTTGAGCTGCTTGGCTGAATTTAGTGTGAGGGAGATGATACACACAGAAGAGCCCCATAATTTTCTAGATCCCAATCCTTTCAAACTCCTGAGGGAAAGGGGTTTTGCTTTCCAGAAAACAAATGCCTGGAAGACTTGTCAAAGGCTGGTTAGAGTGACAGAGCTGTTCTGGCTCTGGACACTGTGGTTTTCCAGAGTTATTTATGAAGTAGGTGTGGTCAGACAAATGCTGGAGCAAGGGAAACAGTCCAAATGAACAAGATGTTCTCCCAGCACAGCGGGAAAGCTGCTGCCTCTTTCAAAAGCCAGTGGATAAGGCTGAGCCAAAACCTGTGCAGACCATCAGCAGGGAGGGCTTCCATAGAAGAACATGTTCAGTGACTCACTGATGTTTTCTGTGTGTTGCAATGCTGCCACGAACCTGCATCTGGTGTCTCTGCTTGTTGAACTCTGCCATAAAATTGGGAAATGGAAGTCATCTGCAGGTCCTGTTACATTAAACCGTTCAGGCCACTTGGCTCTATGGGTTTTGGCGAACTTACCTGGAGCCTTGCGAGACCTAGGTTCACCCACGCACGTTCAGATCAGCTCTCTCATTAGCTGCTCTCTGAAGCAATTCTTGGTGATGACACATTTTGTGACAGGAAATCATTGCAAAATGCTGGATCCTCAGGATTAAAAAAGTCCGTCCTGCTCAGAAAAATAAATGCAACGAGTATGCCGTAAACATAGATTTCTTTGGATTTTGCTCTGGGACAAAAATGAAAACCACTTTTCAGGATTTATTGTCTAATCATTAACACCTGGGCAGCCAGTAGATGTGTTACTGTTACGATCTCTGTTTTTTCCACTGGAAAAATAAAAGTTAAAATTCAACCATGACCATTGAGTTTGCCCATGCCAATCGAACAAGAAACACACCGTTACAACAGCCCACTAAACTGTTCAATGGGTAATCCCTTGACAATATTAGGGAATTAGATGCAAGACTGGTACATCCATTAATATCCTTTTGATTCACTCCTGTGAACTGAATTTTGATTTCATTAGCTGAAAATAGCCTTGAATGATTGCACTCTCACCAGGAGAGCGGAGGTAGCCCTCTCACTGTGGCTTCTGGTGGAATGACCCAGCAAGAGCTGCAAGGTAAGCAAACAGAAAATCTTCCTGCTGATATCCCAAAAGGAAGCGACAGAGTAAGAAAAGGTAGGAGTTCCTTGTGCAGGAACATGTCCACTGGTGCATGTTGAAACAGACCTATTCAGTGTTCTGATTAAGATGGCTGGATTTGAAGTTTATGGTGATACATGAAATGTAAACAGACAAAACAAAAAAGCCCGCCCCCTCCCCCCCTTTCTACTGAGCTTCTTAAAGCTTTGTTCTACTCATAAATAGTGTCAAATTTCCAGCTCACTGCCACCTTATGGCATCTGAGAGAGATAACACTTCAGTAATTTCTACCAGACACTTGGTATTTTCAGGCAGTCTCTCCGGGAACTTAGATGTTACAGAAATGCAGCAGATCTAAAACTGCCCCTGGCATCCAGCTTTGGAATAATATTAATGGCTGAGACACTGGATTGTGCTTACTTGTGAAAACTGATCATTTGAACATCAATTCTATTTATATTTGCAGATTTTAGAGGAAGGTCATTTCATCAGCCAAGGGGCCAAAAATAAATACAAACTTTGCAATGTTGTCAAGAGACTCTTTCAGTCTAAAAAAGCAACTAGCTCACTTCATGCTCTCTCAAACGAATTTAATTGTCAATCCATTATTGAAATGGAGGGTGAAAGCAAAACAGCTGCCTTTATCATGTGTTTAGGGTTTTTCTGAGAGTAATACTAGCTAAGGAAAGGATCTTGGGAAGACAGAAATCTGAGGTGCTTTATAGTTTCCCATCCCTCCAGTTCCATAATCTTTTAAGTATACTTGTGTGGTTTCCTGATAGAGAAGAAGATGCTTGACTCGAATGGACAGGCTTTGGAGAGTTCGTGGTTAATTATTATGTGGAAATGTGAGCAGGATTGCCTAATAGGAAATAGAGCAGCTGCGATTTTTGTAGTGTGCATTCCCCAAGTGGATGGATAGGTTTGGTCTTCAGAAATGGGAGATTAGTAGTAATTGAGAGGTTTAGGCTTGATATGTATTGTTTGTGTACTGACGAGGAAACCAGGTGATGTTTCAGGAAGGGCTAAACAGGAGGACAAGCCTGAAGTTCTTTTCCTGGGGTAGCCTTATTCTCTGTAAGTGAATGAAGTTGATTTCCCATTTTTATTATTATGGCTTGCTTTAAGCTGGGAGAGCACAGATTCACACTGGATTCAAGGTCAGGTTGGACATGGCCTTGAGAAACTTGGTGTAGTGGAATGGTAGGGGGCTTGGAACTAGATGATGTTTAAGGGCCCTCCCAACCCAAATCACTTTATGATTCTAAGGTTTTATTATCAGGTTATAGACTCATTTAAAAGCTTTAAGGGACATTTTTCAAAGAGACACACTCAGTATAAATTATGCATTTGTCTGATTTTTATTGACTGCTATTATGAGTAACAACAAATGCTGAAGCAAAGAGCTCATCTTATCCCACCCGCTATTTTTCAGACTAACAACTTCTCCAAGTAACACGGCTCAGTTGTTTCTCTCAGTTTGGTTCTCCTGTTTGTATATTTTTTTTGTGACAAAGTTCTTTCAAAAGATAAGAAAATGTTGTTTACACCAGCATTTTGGTGGTCATGGCCAGGAAAAAAAAAAAAAAGTTACTTTGAGCTCATGATATGAGTGTCTGGTAGTGCCGTTGAGGTAAAAGAGAGCTGGGGACTGCATAGTTGTATGTTTACTTTGTCATTTTATGTAATGTCACTCTTTAGAGAACTAATCAATCTGTAGCCCTAATTTTGACAAATAATCATGACTAGGTTCAACGGGTCTACCAAAACAGGAAAGAAAATGTCATTTTCATGGCTGGTGGCTTATTGGGACTGTCTCAGAAATTTCAGTACAGTGGTGTCTCAGAGTAGGGCTGGAGTGATGAGTACAGCTTTGGAGTGGTTACAGTACCACTCCAACACTGCCTCTTTTAGTCCTTGTGAGGGCACACCACTCTCAACTGTCAGCTTTCCAGCCATACAGAGCTGCACAGGTATTGCATGAAGAATCAAACCTTGAACAATCCCAAGTTCTTTGTAGTAGGTAAACCCATTAATCATTTATAAGACAGGATAAAAGTTTCCAGCAAACCAAGCACCCTGGGGCAAGCAAATCGGACCATTTTGAGAGACTTGGTTTATTTTCTGCTTTGGAAGAGAGCTCTTGTAAAGGATATGTTTCAACTGCCTTTGGCCATGTCTTTGTTTGCTCACATAGCAATGTTGTTCAGAACAGGACTGGAAAAAAAGAAGTAAATCTGGCAGTATTTTTATGATTTGAAAAGAAAAAACCAGCAGCTCTTAGTTAGATTCTAACACTGGCAAAAAGTGCTTCTGCTAGTCCAAGTTATTGTTTGTGGTATAAACTATTCTGGCAAGAACACTTTTATTTTAATGGCATAAGCAAGCAGTGCTCAGTTTTTGCTGGGATCTGCCAAGCGATTTTACTGAGGTCAGAGCAGGAAGCAGTACTCCAGTGCCTGCTTTGCCAGGTCTGGGAACCAATGTCCTCAGGGATGCTTCAGAGCCCTGAAGTACAGGCTCTTCCAGAACAGTGCTTGGTACACCAACCCAGGGATAAGCTCAGTCCATTCATGGTGGCACTGAGAGGTGGATACGAGGGACACTATAGTGGCTCTAATAGTTTCCTGTTAGAAGGTCTTGCTGGTAACAGCTGAATTGGAAGAACTTTCTAAGAGTCTTGATCTTATTTCCCCATTAGAATCATTTTGGTTGGAAAAGACCTTTAAGATCAGAGTCTAACTCTACCAAGTCTGGTGCCAAAACATGTGCCTCAGCACCCTATTTTTGTGTCTTCTGAACACCTCCAGGAATGGTGACTACGCCACATTCCTGGGCAGCCTGTTCCAATGCTTGAAGACTCTCTTCGTGAAGAGATTTCTACTTCTGTCCAATCTAAACTTCCCCTGGTACAAATTCAGGTGATTTCCTCTTACCCTATCACTTGTCACTAGGGAGAAGACACCAACCCCCTACCCTGCCACAACCTCCTTCGAGGGAGTTGTAGAGAACAAGAATGTTGTCCTTCAGCCTCCTTTTCTCAAGGCTAAACAGCCCTAGTTCCCTGAGCTGCTCCTCACAAGACTTGTTCTTCAGTCTTCACCAGCTTCCCTGCTCTTCTCTGAATGCACACCATTGCCTCAATGCTTTTCTTATACTGACAGCCTCAGAACTGATCCTAGTACTCAAGATGTGGCCTGAGCAGTGCTGCATACAGGTGGAACAATCACTTCCATTACTCAGCCCAGTTTGTGCAAAACAGGCTCAACCCTCTGACTTCAAGCACACTGTTCCTACCTTTTCAACAAGTCAGTTCACCACACTGCAACCCCTTTTCCACAACCACTGACTTCTTCCACTAGCCTATGAAATGACAACACAGCTTGTGCTAGCGACGGCTGGTTTAAGCTTATTGTCTTTCATGGCTCGGCGAAAGATTGAGGGCAGGCCCACCGAACCTCAGTGCCTGATTTTTCAGGCACGAACCCCATTATGTCGGGGCTTCCTTTCACCGAGCAACACCATGCGACCCCGCCCCATGGCCAAGGGCCAGGCAGCGCGTTCCCAGAAGAACAGGGCTCGGAGCCGCCCCTAGAGGGCTGGCGGGACCCGAGTGGCAGTTGCTGTCCACCCTCAAGCTGTAAGAGCGATGCCTAGGGCACAGGGCGGCGGCCCCCCATATCCTCCCTTCACTCCGCAGCAACCATGCGCGCTCCGCTACCCTGCGCTCGGTGAGGTCATAAAGGTGAGCTGCCGTGCCCCACAGGGAACGGGCGCTGCCTGCGGCCTCGCGGATTGGTCCGTGACAGAGAGCTGGGTTGAGTCCTCGGGCCGCCTCATCTCCAAGAGCCAATCGCAGCGCTCCGCCGGGGAAGCCAATCGCCTGCGTCCCTTCTCTGCCTCGGGCTGCGGCTTGAAACCGTCCCAGGGCTGTGTGACTAGAGGCAGTGCGCTCCTTGATTGGCTCTCCTGCTTCGGCTTTCTTCGGGTCGACTCAGCAATAACCGGAAGAAGAGGCTCCTTCCTATTGGCTCCCCCACCGCGCTGCTAGGGCGGCGGCAGCCTTTTCCTATTGGGGCTCTGTTTCACTTCGGGGAGACTCGGCTGCTCCCATGATAGCTTCGTGATTGGTTAGAGCCTGTTAGAGTCATTTCCGCAACGACCTTCGGATTGGTCCCGAGGAAGCTCGGGTATTTCCGTAAGGGCCTCGGCCTGAGGCTAGCGAGTGCGTTAGGCTCTTCGGCTGAGTATTCACAGAAGGTGCTTAGGGTTATTTCGCAGCGTAGGGCGGCGACGGGCATAGGCGGCTGCGCGGTGCTGGCACACACACATCACAGCAGCAGGAGCGCAGCACGCAGTGGAGGCAGCAGCGGGGACAAAGGGACTGTTCGGTGGAAACGGGGAGGGGGCCCGGCAGGAAGCAGCCGGCGCCGAGAGGGAGAGGCAGGCGGTTTCAGCCAGGCGGACGAGTCCCATGTGCTTTGAACGTCCAGAGCAGCAGCAGTAACAACAGCCGCGGCCAGCGCTCTGAAGCCGGCTGAGGAGGAGTCGGGGAACCGCCGCCGCCGTCATGGCCTGCGCCGCTGGCCGCCGCCCGCAGTGCAGCGTCCCCAGCCTAAGCCGCCAGCAGCTGCCCTTGTGGGCGCAATGAGGAGACGCGCCGAAGACGCCGCCTCAGCGCCGTACTGAGAATCTGCTTTAGCCAGCGAGCCAGGCCACCCAGGCCGTCTCACCCCTACTCCGCCCGCCGCGGATCACACCGCACCTGCCGGATCCCCTTGCGAGGACGCATCACCTCCTGTCGGCGGATCCGGGAGCCCTGAGATCACTCCGCCCGGGGAAAGAAAAAATAGTCCCGTTCCCTGCCGCCTCCCTCAGAGGAAAGGGGGAAGGAGGGGGGAGGAGAAAGAAAGAGGAGGAAGAAAAAGAAGAAAGGAGGAGGAAAAAAAAGGAGATAAGAAAAAATCATCGAAGGGAGCAGAGAAGCCGGGCCGTGAGCCTCCGCCCCATGTGACTGGCGCCCGGGGTGGGGGCAGTGAGGCCTAGCCAACCCCCCTCGCTCGCGGCCGGCAGCAGGAGCGGGAGCGGCGCCGGGGGGGGGGCTGCGGACTGGGTGGAGGCGGCTCTCGGACCCACCGGCGTTGCCGGAAAGGATGGTTTTGTGAGAAACGGGCGGCTTGAGGAGGGCGAGGAAGAAACCGGGCGAAGAGAGCGAGAGACCGAGAGGGGAGTGGGCTTCCCCGAGGGGNCGCCGGGGCGAGGCGGAGGGGAAAGGCAGGAAGACCGAGGTGATCGGGGCAGAGCAGGAGCAGGAGACCATGTCCGGGCGGCCCAGGACCACCTCCTTCGCGGAGAGCTGCAAGCCGGTGCAGCAGCCCTCGGCCTTCGGCAGCATGAAAGTTAGCCGTGAGTATCCAACCGCCCTGCGCGGGGTCAGGGGGTGGGTGTCTCTTTGGCGTTACTGAGGCTTTTACCCCCTCGTCCCTTTACTGAGAGCCGGGCCGGCGGCCGAGCGAGCGAGAGGCCTCAGCCCC